>PVKU01010632.1:0-41269 GCA_004027475.1 Anoura caudifer | reverse complement strand
CCCTTGGTGTCCCAGGGGGCTGGCCCTGTGGACTCATGGCAGGCGTGGGGGGCCTTCATCCCACGTATTCACCAGAGCCACATGGGCACTGGGCAGGGCGAGAAGACTGATTCCTGCCGCCTTATGTGGTTGTGAAGTGGGCAGGCCCGGAGGCCCGTGGGTGAAGCCAATGGGGAGAACCTGCCCTTTGAAGTCCTGCCTGGGGGGTTAGTGCCGGGGGTCCCCACGGAGGGGGCTGAGGCACAGCGACAGGAAACACAGCTCACAGGAGGTCGGACCCCGCCGCCGCCTTTGTCCTGGGGTAACACAGGTGTTGTTGACAGCAAACTTGACCACTAAGGGAAGTGGACGCCTCAGGTGGTCTCCCTTGGTATGGGGCGGGCCCCCACCGCATTGGGGATCACGGCTTTTACCACATCTTCTCCGACTCGGACTGGGCCCGGCCTGCAGAGCCGAAGATGTCCTAGGTTGTAGCAAGAAGTGCGATTCGGTGGCTGGAGACAGAAATAGGTTCTGTTCCCGTGGTCCTTCCCAGGGGCCGGATGTCCATGGTGTGCTCCAGGGCTAAATTCGGCTGCCTTTGAAGTCACAGAAAGGGCTCAGCCGGGGGGTTGGGGGATGGTCCCTGCCAACAGCCAAGTCAAAGCTTACGTAAGCCAGCCAGCAGCCAGCTCTGCAGCCACGGGGCCCAGGCTCCGGTCCCAGCCCCTCGGCACAAACAGCTTGGGGGGATGTCGCCCAAGTTCATTACCCTCTCTGCGCCTCGGTTCCTCACCAGAGATCAAGGCCTACCACAGTGGTACCTCGTCTCTTATACCAAATCTCTCATCAGGCCGAGTGGATGTGAAATCGGCTCATCCACATGGGGGGCGGGGGGCGCTGACAAGAGTCACCCCTGATAGGCTCCTGCATGTTTGGTTCGGGGCAGTGTGGCTTTTCAGGCAGGTGACTGCCACCCCCAAGGGGGACCCGAGTCCCACCGCCATTTCCAGCCTCACTGTTAGGCAGCTGGTCCCCTGGGAACAGGCTCAGCTCCTCCTAAATGGCTGGAGGCTCAGGTGGTGACTCTGCTCAGACTCTTGTCACCCATGGGTCACAGAGGTGCAGGGCCACCATGTCATGCCAATGTGGACAATGTGGCCACACTCCGAGAGCAGGAATAAAGATTTTATTCTTTTATTTTTAGAGAGAGGGGAAGGGAGGAAGGAAGGGAGGGAGGGAAACACCAATGTGTGGTTGCCTCTCTTGCGCCCCCTACTGGGGACCTGGCCCAAAACCCAGGCCTGTGCCCTGACTGGGAATTGAACCGGCGACCCTTTGGTTCGCAGGCCGGCACTCAGTCCATGAGCCGCACCAGCCAGGGCAGAGCTGTTCATTTTCCATGCCGGTGGTGTGTTCGGTCTTCTGGGGAAGAAACCCGTGTTCACACCTCAGCATGGGCCTCCCATGGGTTCTTTCTGCTCTTTAGGGGGTTTCCGTGTTTATGGGAGTGGTTTTCAGTTCTGGCTCGGCTTCCAAGTCGCTCACGGAGCACTTTATTTTACTGATTAATGTTTAAATCCTTACCTGAGGATGTGTTTATTGATTTTTATGAAGAGAGAGGAAAGGGGGAGAGAGAGAGAGAGAGAGAGACACCAACCAGGGATCTAACCCATAACGTAGGTATATGCCCTGACCGGGGATTGAACTGGCAACCTTTCAGTGTATGGGATGACGCTCCAACCATCGGAGCCACCCAGCCAGGGCTCGTGGAGTGTTTTAAATGTCCCATGTGCGGGTCCCACTGAGGTCCCCCCACAGCCAGTGCCGTTGTGGTCCCCCAAGGAGACTCCTTTATCTCCGTGTTAGAAACTCCCTCCGAGGAGCCGCCTGGGAGAACAGCCTCTCATCCGAATCTCTCGTTTTTGCTCTCATGACAACGCCGTGACGGAGAACTGGGCAGCTGTCACTGCCCTCTCTTAATGACTGGGAGCTGGTGCCTAGAGGTTAGGATTTGTCTCAGGTCGTGTAACCAGCTGGCGTATAACTTGGAGTCGCTTCAGCTCCACGCTTCTGCCGAGGCTCATCCAGGAACATGTATTTCTTGTCTGGCAGGGAGATGGCAGCCTCTGCCCTTTGCCCTTCACCCCCTGCCCTGGATGCTCCCTGGGCGGCATCTCAGGGTCTTTCTCTCCTCCTGTCACGTCCCAGTCCTGTCCTCTGTAACCATGTCTCAGGGTCCTTGACAACCAGGTGGATGGGCAAGAGGTAGGGTGGGGGATGGCCCAGCTGGGGTGGCCCTCCTGGCTGCAAGGGGTTCTGGGAAATGTAGTCCCTCTGCGTGTTCAGAAGAAACCCCCAGTCGGCTGAGCTCCCGGCGTGGGGTCTGCCCGGACGGATGACCGTTAGGCCCGGCAATCTAAGGAGTGAGGGTGTCCTGTACCTTAGAACGGCGCCCCCGGAACTTTACTTTCTGATCCCGATAGTCCAACGGGGTCGTTACTTATCTCCACCGTTTTTAAGGATGAACAAACAGATTCCGAAAACGCTGAGTGACTCGTGCAGGGCCACGCTCCTGAGGAGGGAAGGGGCCAGACGGCGGGCAGCTGTCTCCTCCCAGTTCTGAGTCCCGGGATCTGGCCAGACCGCACCTGCCGCCCCAGCCCGTGGGCGGGAAGGACCCGAGGACCGAGCATGGGCGGCTTCACGGCCTGAGCCTTTTTCCGCGCTGTGCTTCCAACGTGCTGTGTTACCAGATGCGCCGTGGACTCAGGTTTAAGCGAGTCTTCACGGGCTGCAGGGAGAACAGCAGCAACAGAACTTTGGTGGAAGTGGCTGGAAGGCTCATCCTGTTACCGAGTAGAAATACGGGGTTTTCCTACTTCCCTAAAGCTGTTGGTTCCTCTCCCGGAGGCCCTTCTCTGTAAAAGCCTTGCAGAAGCCTCCACATTCCGAGGATGGGCAGCGGCAGGAAGTGCGGCAATTAGGAACGTTACCTGTAACACGCGGGGGACCCTCTCCGTCAGCTTCCTGCGGGGGGACAGTGCCCTCCACTCCCGTTTGCTCTCGGACACACAGCGGCTGTATTTCCCAACCAGCCCCGTCCGCCCCTGCTGCCTGGTGTCGGACACGGAGGTTTTGGAACCCGGTGCTCCGGCCCATCTTCCCCAGGGGCGTCTCCTCACTTGAGCTGCCCGTCCCTGACGGGGGAGCTCATTCAGGTCCAGCAGAAGGCAGGGCCCCTGGGAGCCAGGTGCCCCCGGCCCCGGCAGGGAGCCACCAACTGGCCCAGCATATGGTCTGAGGGCGCCCAGCAGCTCCAGCTGAACCAGCCAGCCTGGGGCTTGGAACTGTGAGCTCATCCTCCTCGGAAGACAGGCGGGCTTTCTGAGCCCCAGCCCTGGCTCCCTGTGGGCTCAAGAGTCCCTCCTTCCCCGCTCTGCTGGCCCCTGAGCCCTCACAGCGCTCCGCGGCTGTCCGGCCTCCCCGCCGACGTGGCTGCCACGTTCTCGTGCTAGAATTGTCCCCTAAAACCGCGAGGGGAGTCTAGGAGGCAGCTACATGGTATCACTTGGGCTGCAGATATGTAATGTGTATGAACCCAGGCTCTCGGACACTTGATTAAACTAGACCTTTATTATTAGGTTATTCCATCCAACGCACCTGTCTTACGTAAGGCACTCGATGTCTCGTTTGCCAGCGGTCACCTGCTTACTGCAACCCAGCCGCCCCTGAGGGGAGGTGTGTCTCCTTGCTGTGGCACCCACCTGGGGGGTGGGTGGAAGAGGGGCTCGGGGTCCCCTCTGTGTCCTCCCAAGACGTGTTCTGGCTTGGACGTTCCCGCCCCGGACTGCTTGCCTGTGAGGTCAGTGTAACGGCTTCAGCCACAGTCGATTTTGGCCCTTTGTCAAAAGCCTCTGGATAAAGACCACGAATAAGCCTCCCTTCCCCCAAGCCTGGCTTCCCCCTGTTTGTGCTCAGAGACGGGATACAGCGGCCCAGCCTCGCAGACCTGGGCAGGCAGACCTGGGCGGGCTCCTTTCCTTGGAGCTCTCGGGGGCGGTTTACAGGCAGATGGGATCGCAGCTGGGGGGGCCGGCAGGGACCCCCACTGAGAGTCCGGCAGACTCACCACCCCAGGCCCTGTATTCAGGGTGCTGAACTCTTCAATTAAACTGGAATCACTTACTCATCACAGCGTCGACGGCCCATAGTCTCAAGTGCCTCCTCGTGAGTGAATGTTCCTACCTCCCGACCGCGTGGGTGGGCAGGGACGGTGCTGAGGACCAGCGTCCATGCCACAGCCCTGCCCAGTTCCATTAGGTTTCTGGCACGAACCCCTGGGAGAACGGTACTGGGTTTTGTTTATTTGGCATTTCCAGCACCGGTGCATCTGGCTCCCATCCCAGTCAGAAATAGTCCGGGATGGAGGTGTGAGTTCCTGTGGCTGCACCCGGGCCAGGTCCCCAAGGGCCTGGTCCCCAAGAATGCTGGTGACCACAGGGGCCCTGTGTCCCTTCCCATCGCCTTCCTGTTGATTTGGTCACCATTCCTCGGGCCACCAGAGAAGAAAGGTCTGGCCAAGCTCCCTGATCCAACGCAGGCCCCCAGAGTTCCCACTTGGGAGGTGGGGTGATGCGACCCCAATGACATCCCATTTTCCTCACCATGAAAAGGGGGCCTCCCGGCCCAGTATCACGGGCCCGTGTCCTGTCGGCTGTCGTCCCATCAGGAGAACCTGTGCTTGGTTTGTGGGGCTTTGGACTCGCATGCTGAGTTGTGACCCTGACCTTGACCTTGACCTTGACCCTGACCCTGGACCCTCCCACAGCCCTGAAAGCTGAGCTCACCTCAGCAGGGAGTCAAACAAAAAAAATCGACCCTTTTTAAGGGGCCTGTGAGACCTGAAATATAAACCTCAGCCCATGAACTTTAAAAACACAGAAATGATACAAATATTTGTCTTCTCACTAAGAAAACACCATCAAAGGCAGGAGATGCCAACGTTCTATATTATCCTTTCGACCCGATGTATTCTCTCTCCCTTCGGGCAAATATTTTTTTTGGAAGCCGTGGTTGGTGCCGGTCAGCTGAGCCCATCAAGCAAAGAAAGCAGGGTTTTAATCAAAAGGTTACTCCTTGAGGGTGAATCTAGGCAGTTTGCCACATGCTTTCTTGGGGTGATGACAGAGTTCGGGCTGGCGAGGACGTGGGTGATGCGCGACCACAGCCTTCATTTCCCAGATGAGAAAACCGGGGTTCTGGGGTGCAAGCTCTCCCCATGTGGGGGACCCGGTGAGCTGGAGGCGGGTCTCAGGACCCGGGTGCACTGGGATGAAATGTACGAGATGATGGGATGGCATGTTCAGGGTGGAAACAGCTGCAGACAAGGCGGAAGTCGTTGTTCCATTTCCAGGCGGTGAAACTCGGGCTCACACGCTTCCCCGTCCAGGTGGCACGGAGCAAGGAGAGCTGTGAGGTTTGGTACCTGTGCTAGACTCACCTGTGAGCCTCATTGTGCTCCTTTCCTCCCATTGCACGAGACTGCCTTTTAATTACATTTTTAGAAAATTAAGCAGAAATCCTTCTTGCCAGGAAACTAATAATCAAAAACCTAAGTGTAAGGGTGGAAATGGTTCAACTCTTACACTAAAACTTAGGTGTGCATCAACTTAAAAATAGAACCAAGTGGAAATTCTGGAACTGGAAAATATAATCTCTGCAAATGAAAAATAATCAGTAAATGTGATCTTGGATGAGGCTTCTTAGATGTGAAGCCAAAAGCACAAATAACAAAGGGAAACAATTGATAAATTGGATTCTATCGAAATTAAAAACTTCCGAGCATCCGGGAGCGAAAGGACAGGTCCCAGGGAAGCCTCTTCGGGTCCTGCCCCTCCCAAGAGACGGTGTCCCGAACGTGTAACGAGGACTGTGATTCGGCAACGAAAAGGCAAATAATATAATAAGCCAGTGAGTCAGGGGCTCGTGCCGTGGGCACCGCGCCGTTTACGCCGCTGAGCTGCTGTGCGGCTCTGGTCTCTCAGCTTAGTTCCCCGGCTGTATTTTCCCCTGGTTTGGGGGGTCTGGTTCCTGGTCCTTGGGTGTCTTATGACTTCTCACGGACTCCCCACCTTCAGCGGCGCGCCCTGCTGACTCTCTGTGGCGGAGAATCTGAATGTTTCCAAATTTCTTTGAAGAGTCTATGAGTTTCGTTCCGGGAGGCAGCGGATGCAGTGGCGGGTCGGTTCTGTCCTGGTGGGGCCGTGGGGGGAGTTGTCAGAGAAGGTTTGCATCAGAGGGCCCCACGTGTTCCGGATGCTTCCGCCGACTCTCTGGTTTCTGCTCCTTCCACCAGCGAAGCCCCTGACGTGGACAGTGTCCCCTTCTCTGTGCCGCAGGCTGGAAAGTGACCCCCTGCCGACAGCGGTGGGGTGCCCAGCTGCCCTGGGATTCCTCCCTTCTCCGTTCGGTCACGGCCTGGCACTCTCTGAAAACTGGTGTTTTGTGTATTTTGTCCAGTTTTATCATTCTTTACAGGGGACGGTGAGTCTGATTACTCACTATCACGATCGGAATCATAGAGTGCTTTGTAATAATGCTCCTTATTCCTTCGTAGGGAGAAATTTAAAACAAGTAATAAAATTCACAAGACTTTAGCGTACAATGTGTTTCTTAGAGAAACCTCAGGTTCATTTAAACAAATTTAGGTCTTTATATTTTTTTTTAGAAGTACGCCAAATGTATTTCAAACAAAGGATATCTATTTGAGTTACCCTCACACCATTCTACTAGATCAGACGGCAATGCTCTGAAAAATAATGTAAAAGTCTTATTTCACAGGCGCAAATACGGGGAGGCCAGCTTCCGATACACTTATTTCAACCTCCCGTCTTGACTGGATGTGATGTTGCCTGCTTCCTCCTGCTTGCATTTTTTAGAAAATTCACTAGAACGATAGAAGGAACAAAACATACGCGTTTTTCCACGTCCCTTTCAGACGACTCTGCTGCGGATCTTCTGGCTTTAAACAAGGAAGCCCGAGTCTCAATCTCATCCTCCGCCAGCCGCTGCTCATCCACTGGTTGAGGTCGGGGGCTCCCCACCTGTGGGGGCAGACTTGGCGTGCTGGGGAAAGCGTTGCTACAGTGAGGAGACCCTGAAACAGGAGGGGCCCTTGAGCTGTCCTCCTGCGTAGACACGAAGGCTGCTTGGGAAGCTCAGTTCTTACGGGGCTCAGAATGTGCTTTTGCAACAACCCTGTTTTTCAAGCAGACACTCGAACTCAAAGTGGGAATTTTGGAGAAACTGGTTCCCCTTGAAACATGCCCTTGCTGGGGGGAGACAGTAAGGACCTTTGGGGATGGGTTATGCTTCTCAAGCCCACCGAGGTCGGGGGCTTGGGGGGGCCCACGGTTTCCGTGCCCTCGGTGTCTTCTCTGTCTTCTTCCTATTTTTCTTTTTAGATTTTATTTATTTATTTTTAGAGAGAGGAGCAGGGAGGGAGAGAGGGAAAGAAACACCAATGTGTGGTTGCCTCTTGCACGCCCCCCTACTGGGGACCTGGCCCACAACCCAGGCATGTGCCCTGACTGGGGATCGAACCGGTGACCCTTTGGTTCGCAGACCAGCGCTCAGTGCCCTGAGCCACACCAGCCAGGGCTTAATATCGAAACGCCTTAGAGCTCAAGTCCAGTGTGCCTTCTCTTTCCCAGTGTGCTGTTCTTGTAGGGGGTCTCATCGCAGTCCATGGTCTAACACACCGTCTCTGCGGTGATGACCCCCAATTTTACGTCTCCGGTGTCATTCTCTCATTTGAACCCCAAACTCAGTCTCCAGCATGCCCATCCGACACCCTCTTCGCAGTCCTCACTCAGTCAAAATACGACTCCTCATCCCCATGGCTTACTGCGGTCCTTCCTCCACTGAAGTTTCCCCACTGGGCAACAGGCCCCGCCCACGGCCCCGCCCGGGCCCCGCCCAGGCCCCGCCCACAACCCCTTTGCTCACGTCAGACACCTCTGAGATGTAATGCGTTCTTCTTTCCATCACGCCCCATCTAATTGCACAGGCCCTGCTAACCTCATCCTCACTCTGTGTCCCCAATCAGTTCACGGCCCTCGCTCCTCTCTGCCACCTTCCTCGTCCCAGCCACCGTCACCTCTCTCCTGGGTCACCGGTGTCGCTCCCCAAAGGTCCCCTGCTTTCATCGTTTCCTCCCGTGATCCGTTGCCTCCATGCAATAGCCAGAGCGGTCCTGTCCGATGCAAATCAGATCCGATCGCTGCTGTGCTGTGCGTGCCTGCTGCTGGCACACCTGCGCTGAAGCTCCCGCCGAGGTGCCCGCAGGTGCCCGCAGGTGCGCGCGCCCCGTGCGCCCTGCCAAGGTCTCCGCAGGTGCAGCCTGCCCCGCCAAGGTGCCCACAGGCGTGCACGTCCCCGCCCCCACCCCACCCCCGTCCCCCTGCCCCACTTTCTCCATTCTCCCGCCACAGCGCTCCTCCTCCTCATTCTCAAACGTGCCAAGTTCACGTCCGCATTGCAGCCCTTCTCTCTGCCGTCCCCCTGGCCTGGAACGCCCGGTCGCAGGTCCTTCCCATCACTCGGTCCACGCAAAGGTCACCTCCGCGGGGAGGCCCTCCCGACCACCATAGTTAAACGCGCTCCCCCTCAGTAGCCCTATTGCTTCCTGCTGTTTCTAAGCACGTATCACTATTAAGACATTAAACGGGGAAATAATCATGAATTTTCCCCCCAGTCTCCCCATTAACGTAGGAAAGGAGCTTGTCTGTCGTGTTCTGCTTTAATCTTCTGAAACCCCGGCCCCATGCATATTTATGAGGTATATTTAAATTTTAAAAATTGAAAGATTCAGCTTTGAAAGGGGGTTTATTCATCTCAGTGTTGGCAAGGAGCTGGTGTGCGCCGTAATAAAACATCTGAATTAAGAATCCGAAGGCTTGAAATTTAGCCAAGATGTCGGCGTCGCCGAGGGTGGCCCTGAGCTTCCATTTGCTCATCTGTCAGACACTCCTAATGCCTTCCTTGTCTCCTTCCTAGAGCATGTGAGCCGATCGGATGAAATAAGGCATCGCCCCAGACAGGAGGGTGCAAAGGGCCCTGGCTGGGTGGCTGAGTGGGTTAGAGCATCGTCCTAATTCACCAAGGTTACTGGTTCGATCCCCGGTCAGGGCACATGCAAAAAGCAACCAAGAATGCACGAATAAGTGGAACAACAATGTTTCTCTCTCTCTCTCTGTGTCTGTCTTCTTTCCTCTATTTCCTTTTTTAAAAATCAATCAATAAAAAATTTTTTTAAGAGAGTGAGACAGCACCACATAAATGTTAGGTTTTTGTCCATTGCACATTGGAACCGCCACCTGAAAACTTGTCGTTGCCAGAGTGTGGGACAGGGTGAAACTCAGGTGAATGAGAAGTGCCCGAACTTTCCGGCGCCGGCCTTACCGGGTATGCCCCGCAGGACCAGATGGCGGCCAGAGCAGGATGCTGATTCACCACCACCACCACGCCCCCGCCCATCCAGGGGGCACCCCCCTGGACCTTCCCTGTCCCGCTGCTCCCTGTCCCTTTAGAGATCGCCTCCTTTTGGCATTGACCCTGACCGCCCATGTTGTCCACTGTAGTGCCCACCCCGTGCCTGGCGCTGGTGAGCTGGTCAGTGGCTCTAAGCTCAGTAAGGGAGCTGGGCCCCCGGAAGGATGGAGAGTGAGTCCGAGGCTCTATTTCGCCCATTCGGCAGGATTTCATCCACTCTCCCACGAGCCTGGTTTTCGCCTGCATGAGTGGAAGCCCACCCTTTGTGGGGTCTAAGGCCAGGCAACTTCCCCCGTGTTTGGGAAAGACTGAGCGAGTTCACAAGCTCCGTAGATGCCACCCAGACATCTGGCTTGTCAGTAGGTTCGTCGCCATGATGTGACGAACTCACCCTGGGGGAGACCCTTCCAGGCAGTTCCGGGCTAAGGGCGCAGGGTGACAGTAACAAGTGTTCGTCATGCTCGACACTCCCAGGAAATCAAGGTGTAACTCGGACACGTTCAAAGCAGGGCCGAGCGTGAGCGTAGGCGGCTTTTGGCCTGTCAGCTTCTCTCGGGCAGGAGAGGCAGATGGCCCCTCCAGCGCGGTGAGGTCTCCGTCAGGAGGGTCCTTCTGGGATGAGAAAGATTTCAGGGGGCGTTTCCTCATGCCTCGGCCTCTCCCCTTGCTCCTTCCCCCATCGCTGCTGAGCGCCCGGCGTGCCTCTTGCAACAAATTGGAAAGAGGGCACACGGCAAAGTACAAGACAAATTCAAGCACCAGAGAGAACCCTTGCAGACAATTCCAACACGGATGAGTAATGCAAACACCCGTTGTTTGTTACGCAGTAGGCAGACGCTGAATATTAATAATTCGCGGAGAAAAACGGCTGTTGTCGACGGTCAACGCGCACGTGTGTTCTGGCTACAGGGCGGAGATCCTTGCTGCTCCTAAACTGCCCATCTCACTAAGAGTTTGTCCTTTTAAAATTTAACTTTGTGAATCATGCCACGTTTCGGAGGGGAACACGAATGTCCTGTCCAAAGCCAGATTTGCCTCGGTCCCCTCCCACCGCCATCAAATATTTCCCTGCCCGGCCATTTCCTTCCACGGTAGTTTAAGTTCCAACACCCACGTTGCATGTGATGCTCACAGTGCCACGAGCTTCCCCGGCCCGTCGTTCTTCTTTGGAGATGTTTTGTTACAAAGGCAGACGGCGCACACGGACGAGGCGCTGCCTTCCAAGCTCCCTCTCCTGTGAACAGAGCCTTCGAAGAGCTGTGTCAACACCTTCCCGACACGGGCTTTCTCCGCGTTCTGGGGGTGGCATTCTTACTGATTTCACTAACCGCTTCTAAACACCGGCCCAAACGTAGTCCTTCTGAGCCTCATGGATTTTCCTTGTTCCTGAAACCTTTATCGGGCCTGTAATAAAGAGGTGATCTCTGGTTAAATCCAGTCTTCCTAGAGGTCGCATGAAGCCTCTTTCCGGCGCTCACGGAAGAGTCCAGGTTGCCGGCGGCAACCTGCTTTGGCTTCTGCAGGGACCAGCGTCGCTGTGGAGCGTGGGTCGTCTCGTGGAATCCCACGCCGCTCCGTCCGTAGAATGTGCGAGTTGTCTGCCTCCCTGTCTCTGGCTGACCGCGCCCTGGGCGCGCAGCTGAAACGGTGCCTGGGGATTTTAAATGAAACCTTGTGATGTTTTGTCTACGTGCACACCCCGCCCCCCACACACACACCCTGCACTATCACACGGTCTGAGATGTCGTAACGCAGGAGTTGCTTTGTGTGCGCTCCGAATTCTGGGTGCGTAGGTTTTCACTGCTTTTCTCCGGTTGGAAGTACGGCGGAGGGTTTCCTTAGAGGGTGAGCATCAGGGCTCCTGGGGCTCACTCTTCCAGCAGAGTGAGGAAGGTGCCGGTGAGGAAGGGGTACGAGGACCGTGAGGGCAGAGAGAGGTAGAAGGAAGAGGGAATAAATAGAAGGAGAAGCTGACCGATGACCTTGAACCCTCATGGATCACAACGCCTAGACCTGTTTGCGGGTCGTTTTCTGGAGTGAACAGGTGAGCCTGGGATTGCCCAGGTAGTTGGAGAGCCGGAGTTGGGACCAGGTCTCCTCCATTCTGATGCGGAGCTTTTCCTTTTTCGTGGCCACCGTTTTCCGTTTGAAGCATTTTGGTGAGGGGGAGAGGGGTGAACAGAGGGGGCGGAGGGAAGGTGGAGGGAAGAAGTGGCAAGGTGGTGAGCTAGGGAGGCGGTCCCAGCGGTGAGCTGCAGAAGGTGTTCAAGCATTGCCTTGCATGAGACAGAAGCAGGTGTGTGGCTTCCTGCCACGAACCCTCCCCCTCCCGTGTCAAGCTGAGTTGTGTAGACAACTGCTTTGTCTGCATACTGTCTTGCGTGTGTGCGTGTGTGCGCGGGTGTGTATGGAGCATGAGGTTGAGGAAGAAGCTGGAGTTCACGTCCAGTTCAACATGAGTTTGCACAGCTGGGTGGACGTATGACGGACAGATGAAGAAGCAGGAGTAGGAAGAGGAGAGTGCCCCAGAAATGCCCCCAGGAATTTGGAAAAGTCCTAGTGAGGACCTTGGACTTCCACCAGGAAAGACAGGGAGGGTGGAGCTGGAGGTCCTCAGACCTCAGACGGTGGGGAGAGTCCCACTACCATCCGGCTGGCTGGGTCTCCACGTGGTTCGCGGTATCGGTAGCTGTCGGCTTCTCAACTCCTGGCCCGAGGGCCATTGTGGGACCCTTTCGGTGATCCTTCCGCGGGTGGGGGCCCTCCAGAGCTGAGGCACCAGACACTAGCCTGCTTACAAGCTAGGGCGGCCCCTGGCCCCATCGCACGGTGGACTAATCTCTGCATTCCACGTAGCGCTCAGGGTGCCGTGAGCAGACCTGTCCACAACACCTGCTATGGACGCACCAGTCCTGCCTCTGAGGCAGCAAAGGCCCACCTGACCCCTTCACCCGCAGCACCCGTGTGGCGCTGCGGCCCACGCTCTGGAGCTCCCTACGGCCCAACACAAGGAGCCTTCAACAGCAGGTCCTGCAGGAGGCTCTCACACACATGCACATGGACACAGACACGCACGGACACACAGGCACACATGCATGTCTCTTCAGTCTGTGTTCCCCGACTCACGCGAAGGGGCATGTGTCTTCACAGCCGTCGTCGGCCCCACAAAGCTGGCGGGGTTTTGCCATGTGGCTCCGTGGGAGGGGCCTCGGGAATTGTCACCTTCATTCACATTTTTCAAATGACAGGTTGTGACATCACCAACACCTAGTCTTCCAGCGGGAATTTAGATTGTTTCCTTAATTACTCCACGATGGAGGGAATGATGAGGAAAGATGTGTCTGTCTCTGCTACAAATGCGCCCAGTTGTTACAGCAGGGTCTTCCCTGCGGGGATTTCAGGGGCGGTCCTACCACTTTCAAATGCGTGTCTGTGATCTTTGATGTTCTGGGAGCTTCTGGTGCGGATACTCACGCACTCCAAGGAGAGAGGAAGTGAAACTACCAGGCTGCCTCGCTTCCTTCTCAGCCGCAGAACCCTCCTCTTAAAAAAATACAGGGTGGAGGAGAAGGAACTCTGAGGGCAAATATGGTTTTTTATCATTTGAGTGAAAAGACTCCAACTGGCAAATTGTCCACCTACCCACCTCCCGTCACATCTGTCAGTAGGTGCCTAATTCAGAGAATTTGATGAGTTGATCTATTCATATTCGAGCATCAGAAGCATCCAAACCCTGTTTCTGTGTGCGTTATTTTGCTTGTCGCTCACAAATCATGCTGCAGGGAGATGGATGGTAATTGAATAAATTGCCTTGTGTTCTTAAAGCCCGGGCTTGTTGGAGACTGGATGGATTTATTGGAGGGTCAATTCCATTTTTCCCTTCGGGCCACGGCTCCTCAGAATATTGCTCTGCAAACACAGGAAGCCGGGGGAAACAGGCTGCGATTTGGATCGGGGGCCTGGGGAGGTGACGCAGCCAAGGCCACGGATGGCAGCCCCTGACTTCCGTAACTTCGAATGTCCCTTTGAGCTTGTACGTTCAGAGGTTTGCTGGCCGGCTCTCAACTAAACAGTCACCTGCCTTGTGGATTGAGCTCTGACACATAGGTTTCTGTCCCCACGAAGGTGACACCTGGGCACCGCTGTCTTGACTCTCTTCTGTCTCTCTTCTGTCTCTCTTCTGTTCCTGTAGTGTCTGTAGGAGATGCTGCAGGCCGACGTGTTGTGACACCGAAGTTTCAGAACCTTAGTTCCGTGCACACGAACAGGCTTCTTCCAGGGGTCAAATCCTCACCCAGGAGCCCTTTATAGATTGTAAACCCGAGTGGGGGTCCTTGGCTCTCCCACGGCATGGAAAACTTTCCCACCCACAGGCTGGCTGGACTCTCACCATCATGATTTTATTCGGGGCAATTGTGAAAACAGGGGCAGTTCCCGGAGACTTCCTTGCAGACGGGAGTCCCCGTGAGCGGCGACGGTGGACCCATTGGCATTGAATGCCTGACGCCCGTTAGGTCTCATGCATGTTTTCTTCCTCTGCGGTTTCTGTCTGAGAAGGAGTACGAGCGAGGGGAAGTCTTGAGGTGAAGAGGGACCATATGTGGGGAGACAAGAGAAGACCGTGGTCGGTGTGTCTGTTGGCTGGATCGGGGAGAGCAGAGTGGAGGAGACCACAGGTAGACAGGAGGTAGGGGGGCGTCGGACAGGGAGTTTGGGGGGGGCGGAGAAAGTGTTGTCTCTCTCTAACATTTGACCAGCATTTTTGGTGATGTGGTGGGAAGGTGCTGCTTTTTCTCCATGTGTGACAACTTGATTCTTGGACACAACTTACCTCTTCAAATGTCACTGAGGGGTGGTCATCCTGTCTCAGTCTCTATCAAAGGAATGGGGGGCAGGAACCAGGCACAAAATGTTAGGGCTCAGTGGGAATGTTATTTCCAAGGGTAGCTTAGCGTTGCTGAGACCTTTCCGTGGGGTCTCTTCTGTCTACTAAGCAATGACCTTGGCGATATTTCATTTTATAACTTACTTTTGATCATGGGATGTTGTGAACCAATGAGATACCTCCTCACGCCCATGTGAGTTAAAGTCAATATGAAATTCGAGTTGGAGACATGAAAGCAAAGCCTACCAGGTGCCGGCTGTTGTGTCTTCTGGTTTTATTTGGGGAAATAATACAAGAGATTAGGATGGAACGCATTGATATTTAATTATGGTGAGGGGGTTCAAAAGGGAGAGACAGAGCACGATTCTTTTTTGAAAAACGGAAATGCAATTCAGCATCTTTCTCATAATTGCCATTCCCACGCCGCCCACTCATTTCCCGTCAGGAGGTCGGGCCGGGTTTCTGATCCTTACTAACCGGTAATAGTGCCTGGATGTCGGTGACTGACTTCCTCTAAACGTTTTCCCATACCGTTAGCTCGCCCGGTGGTCCCAGGCTTTGTGAGCCATGGCAACCATCCTCAAACAAGAGGGCATCCGTGAACCAGTGTACGATCCCGGCTTCCACGGTGCCACAGTCCCAGTCCGTGGTGGAAGATCCCAGTGGAAAGGGGGTTGAGGGGAAGAGAAGGAGGAAGAGACAGAGAAGAAGCCAAGACTGTCACCCTGGCCTTCAGCGTCACCCAGGGTCGCCGGAAGTTTGCAATCAGCCAGTCAGAGAAAGACAAGCACCATATGAGCTCACCCATATAGGTGGGATCTAATGAGCAAAGTAAATTGATGAACCAAAGAGACACAGAGGCCTGGACACAGGGAACAGACTGACAGCTGTCGGGGGGGGGATGGGGGGAGGCATTGGGTGACAAAAGGGGAAGGGACCAGCTAGAGAACATACATGCATGACCCACAGACACAGACAATGGTGTGGTGAGGGCCTGAGGGAAGGGGGGCAGGGGCTGGGAGGAGGTGGGCAAGGCGGGGGCAATGGGACACCTGCAATAGTGTCAACAATAAAGAAAGAAGGAAGGAAGGGAGGGAGGGAGGGAAGGGAGGGAGGGAGGGAGGGAAGGAAGGAAGGAAGGAAGGAAAGAAAGAAAGAAAGAAAGAAAGAAAGAAAGAAAGAAAGAAAGAAAGAGAAAGAAAGAAGGAGAATAAATTGAAAACCAAAAAAATATTTTACATGGTCCTTAAAATTAACTCACCATAAGAAATAAAATTCATTTGCATTAAAATAAATACGTGAAACCCTCCGTGTGGGGGTGGGAACCCTGAGCCAGTCGCCCATGGCCCCTCAGTCTTCCGGGGACCCTCCCGCCCTGGAGAGTCTGCCCTGCTATTACGAGGCTCCGACTCCGGCCCTTTGCACTGGACTCCCCAACGTCTTTCTACGCCCAAAAGATGCCCCTCACCTTCCACCCGCCCGTACTCAAGCCCTTGGGGTTCAATCCGTGCATTCTGGCCGTCAGCGTCGTGCGGTAAGGACAGCCGGCCCCTCCCTCTCACAGCTCCCGACTCCGTCCTTCCCAGACCATCAATCTCCTGGGCTCCGCCGCTGGCCGGCTTCCTGCCTATAAATCTGCACCCAGCACATGTTGCTTTTCATCTAAAGAAGCATCTCTTAACCCTCCACGCTGATAGGCTGAAATCTAAATATTTGGCTTCATAGCTCTCTTTTCATGGAGTCTCAACCTTTCATCTTTCACTGTAAGTGAATTAAATTTTTTTCCACACCCCTCTTCTTACTGAAAAGGCTGTGCTTTTAACAGTTTTCTCCCATCATGTCGTCAGAGTACAAAGATGTTATTATAGGCAGTCTTTCTCCCTCCCAGCCCTGGACCTTTCTCTTTGAGGACCAATCACTTCCCATTCCGTTTATTAAACAGAAGTCCCGCCCACGCGGGCAGTGATTTCTCTCCAAAGTGCCAGGACTCGCTGACTGGTGACCTCTATCCCCGGCTGGATGCCTCTTTCCTATTTGGCTCTGCCTCTCACTCAGAGATTAAACTGGGTCCCTCTTTCCACTAGACTGTGGGTGACACTTCTTAGTGGTGTTTTGTTGCATTTCGCCCTCATTTCGGATTAGGTCGGGGTGTCCCCTGCTCTGTGGTGTTCAAACCCTGTGAGGGCTACCTGTGAAGTCTCACGGGTTCCATTCTGGCTTCCTCATCTCTCTGTCCCTCCCTCCCTCCTGGGAGGCCCCTCCTCCTCTCTCTGCTTGGTGTCCCTCCCCCTCTGCCTGCCTGTGGGTGCTCCGCCCCCCTCACTCCCCACCCCATCCATCGTGCCTCTGCTGTGGCCCCCGACAAACTGACCTGCCTGGAGCGTCTCCTCTCTCCCTGCAGGTTCTTGTGGCTTTTCCCTTTGTTATCTTATCAAAGTGATGGATTCCCTGTCATTCCCCTCCCCCACTCCACAAGCTCCCTCTGTCAGCCTCCTTCTCTCACAAGCACTAGGAAATTTGTCTGCGTCTCTTGAACTCACAGGGCAGCCCAGAAGTTTCTTCCGACAGGCCACCCAGGGCCCCGGGCACAAGGGCAGCTGTCTGTCTTGGTCTGTCCCATTGTCTTAGTGGGCTGTGGCTGTGGCTTTTGTCCAATGGGACAAGGCTGTGCCGTCTGCAGGTGTGGTGGGTGTGGGGCCTCCCTGCCCAAGCTCAGAGGCTCGCTGTGCAGCATCCTGCCCCACCTCATGTGCCCACGGCTGCCCCTGTGTCCACAGGGGCATTTGTTGCTTTTTTTAATGTGCCGAGGGAGAAGCTCTCCAGATGTTAAGCACGTTCCCTGAGACAAACCCCAGGGTGGGAGTTCATTTGCTAGAAGTCTTCATGCATCAATTTTGGTGTCCCCACAAGATCACAGCATGTCCTGTGAGCTGCTTCACTCCAGAGTGGGGGATGGGGGCGGCACTACCCTGGCCCCTCCATGGGGTCACGACCAGGCCCCAGCACATAAAGCTCTCACTCCAAGTAACTCCATTTGTTCTGCTCTGTGAGATGCACATGAGACTCCTCATTGCCTGGGGTCAGAATAGGGACATGTGAGCCCTGGCTAACATGGCTCAGTGGATCGAGCACCAGCCTGAGAACCAAAGGGTTGCTGGTTCAATTCCCAGTCAGGGCACATGCCTGTGTTGCAGTCCAGGTCCCCAGTAGGGGGTGCACAAGAGGCAACCACACATTGACATTTCTCTCATTCTCTTCCTCCCTTCCTTCCCCTCTGTCCAAAAATAAATAATAAATCTTAAAGAAGAAAAAGAATATGCACATGTGCATACACACACATGCATGCACACACATCTTGTATTTCTTTCCCTTGTCTCCACCTCAGTGGAGTTCATGACCAGGGCACGCACCACACACTCTCGTATTTCTTTAGAGGATCCTCAGAACAGACCTTCCCCTGGCTGCAGTAGCTGCACACGCACACACTCACACACATGCACACTCATACATGCACACCCCCCCCCACCTCTATCCCCTGGCCCCACCCAGTCCCAAGGCCTGGCAAGTGCCCTCGTGAGCCTCTGGCTCCGGGGAGACTAGTTCGTGGGCGTCCCTCTGGCTGGTACCCATGTGGACCTGGGGAGTTTCTCTCTGGAAAACTTCCCTGCACTGATTTTCTGCCAGGGCTTCTGAATCAGATTGAAGTGAGGAGCTTGAGGGTTTCCTTTGATGCCAGGCCTGTGTCTTCCTCGGGACAGCGCAGCCCCGAGCCCGGGTTGCCAGGGTCAGAGCCAATAGGGTTGGCCCGGCTGTTTGTCTGCTTCTGAGTCATGTTTTTTGGAAACACTGCTGGCATCTTCCCAGCCGAGCCTACCAGATGGGCAGAGATGGCTGCTTTCGTTCCCGCCGCACACACAGGGGTCAGGAGCCCTCTGTGGGGCTGAAGGCGAGTCCAGCTGTGGCCAGGGACCTGGCTCTGGCTCTTTTGTCATGAGGCTGATGCCCAAGGTCTCTGTTAGGACAGCCGCGGTTTCCCGCACTCAGGGACATGCAGAGCAAGGCCCACGATGGTACCAATGGGCCCAGCTATGCTTCCACCGTGGGGGGTTACAAAACGCCACATCTCTGACAGCTCACCGGTCAGGTGGGCATCTCTGCCCCTGAGCACCCTGCACACCGAGACTCCATCTTGCGAGGTGCCAAGCCCCATTCTCAGTCTCCCCTCAAGACATGGCCGTCCCTGAATCCCAGGGTGTCCCTCCCCAGCCTGAGCCTCTGTCCCTCTAGAAGTCCCAGGTGACAGCCACTCACAGCCCAATGTGTTTCCAGCAATTTCCCTGCTGTCTCCAACCTGCCAGCTGTGAGCTACTTCAGAGGACGGGAGTGCATTGGCGGTGTTTATGGACGAACATCTGAACTGAGGCCCCCCACTGGCCCCCAGCAGCTGAGGCTGCCTCTCGGTGGCTTCACTGGCTCAGCCCACCAGCACCTCACATCCCTCACGATGTTCCTGCTGCTGGTGGCTCTCCCTCCCGTCCTTTCTGTCCCCCCCCCCCAGGGAACACAGTGACAAGGTGTGTACTAGGTTTCACCAACGAAAGCATTTTTTTCAATGCTTTTCCAGTTGTGTTGAGATACTGACACAAATCTCTGTGTGAGAGTAAGGTGGACGGCATGATGATAGACGCATGTATCCTGTGAAATGATTACCATGCATGTGTGGTTAACATTCATCATCATGTACAGACATGGAAAGAGAAAGTGCTTATTTTCTCGTGAGGGCAACTCCCAGGTCTCATTCTCCCAATGACTTTCCTGAATGCCACACAGCAGTTTAACGTGGTCACCATGCCGTGCATGACACCCCAGTGCTTATGTGTCAGCACTGGGACCTTTGGACCACCTTCTTCCGATTCCCCCAAATAGAGTGTTAAAGAAATAATTTTTAACGGGAAAAGCTGAACCTTGAGGACCAGGCTTCTCTGATCCTCTGGTGTCTGGGTCTCCCTCATTCTGGGGAATTTTTCTCTGTACTTTCATCTCAGCCCTGTCCTCATCTTGGACCCTGAAGCAAGATCTTTTCATATGGGATCTCAGGGATGAAAGGAACAAAGGTCATCATTATTGCTCCATCGTCTAACTGAAACATAGCTTCCTTCGGTATGTCTGTAGTAAAACCACAGCGTTGACCATATCTGTGATCAGTAGAAGTCAGATGTTTTCATGTCACAGTGACCATTGAAGTTACCTCCGTGCGTAGGTCACTGTCACCATTAATTCATAATCTAATTGTTTTGCATCCCACCTGCTCACCAGTATTGGGGACTATTGCAGAAGCTCAGGCAGTAGAGCTGGCCTCTGTAGTCCCTCAGCCACAAGCTTAAATGACATGCTTTTGTGAGTGCAGTTTAGCCCAAAGTCTTTGGAGAACCTCATGCTCCTCGAGACAAGGGTATCTTTTCCTTAGGAAGTTACGGAAACTTTCATTCTGGTTTTTACCAGGTATCTTGGCAAAAGAGGAGTTCCATTCTTACCATCATCAAAACAGAAAAGTCAGAGTCAACTGTCTGACTCGACAGGCATGTTTCCTTGTCAAAGACAACTGCACGGTTAAATATTACTGATTTATCTAAGCCAAATCAGCTGTTATGCTTGTATATCTTTGGAGACAAAAATGTATGCCTTGGTTAGAACATCGTCCCAATATGCCAAGGTTGCAGGTTCAGTTCCTGGTCTGGGTGCATATGGGAGGCAGCTGATCAATGGCTCTCTCTCTCCCTCCCCCTCTTTCCATCTCTCCATCTCTCTCTCTCTTAAATCAATAAATATATATCCTTGGATGTGGATTAAAAAATAGAAACTAAAGAAGAATCAACCAATGAGTATGTAAATAAGCAGAACAACAAATTGACCTCTCTCTCTCTAAAATCAACACATTAAATTTTTTACCTATTTTAACCTACGTTTTAAATGTATTATAGTGAATCATTAATGAGCCAGTATAAATAGATTTTATATTTTGTATACTCTTATAACTTTTTCAAAACAATGGTTTTCTTTGTAATCTGATGTGTGTTGTTTTATATAGTGAAATATAAGCTCTGATAAAAGAAACACAGACGCTACCAAATTGTCACAGGGCTTCATTTCTTGTCTCATTTACACCTAAAGAGACAAAGAAAAGTCTAGAATCTATGCACTAAAGAGGCATTTTCCTTATCTTCTCTGTTCTGTAAATTTTAGGACCTTGACCTCTATTCTCTTCAAATTTTACCTCCGCCCTCTCTGAAATTAGTGGTTACCTTGTCCTGGGAACCAATGTTCCTCTCTCTTGCCCTGTACATCCTGAGTCTCTGAGGCCTTTCTCACCAAACTGATGAGAGGGCTCCTCACGAGGGCTCAGCGGAGCTCCTGTGTGGGAAGTGATTTAGCTGGGCCATCTCAGAGCCAATACATCCTCCGCCCGGGGCCCTCCATGGGGCCTGGATCCAGAGATGCTGCCCGAGGACACTCGGGCGTGTGATATTAACCACTCTTTCATATGCTAGGCACTCATTTAAGTAACTTCTGAAATCAATACATATGTCCTTGTCTTCTAATCTGTCCCTAGAATGTGCATACCTCTGTGGTTAAGAAAAAAACGGAAAATGTTCTTTTTCTCTCTTTCTCTTTGTGTCTCTTCCATTCTTTTGTTTGTTTGTTTTTCTCTTTTTGGCCCTTCTGCACTGGGATTTGACTCTGCAGAGATGCTTCATGCATTCTTAGCTGTCTCCTTGTCTCCGTATGAAGAAGGTCAGACTAAGCAATCTCCGAGGCCTCTTCCAGCATCAGCATTCCTGTTTAAATTCACTGTGAGATGGGACGCCTGCCTCTGGTGACCTCGTGACCTGGGTGAGAGGTGATCATTCTTTATACTGACCAAAGTGTCCCAGGATGTCCCATGAGGCTCTGAATCTTTCCCACCAAGAGGTGACCTCGCTTCAGCAGTCCCTCCATCTTTGTGTGTCTTTGGGGTGGTTGTATGTGTCTCCTTGAATGGTTCCATAAGCTAACCAGCAGTTGCCCATATTCCTTGGTTGGTTAACTTTCTAGAAAAGTTAGAGCCCCCCCCTCCACGAGCCCAGTGCTTTTTTGAAAGCTGATGATATCTCAACGCACACCCTACACACTTGTACAAAATGCCTCTTTTTACTTGGTGCCCATTTCTGTGTGAGCAAGAACAAGCAATATTTACTACAAATGGCTGCTTCTTGGACTCACTCTAGTATGACATGATTTCTAGACCCCTTTGTGGTTTGAATGGAGTTGATTAATTAGAATTCACTATAGGCACCAAAGAGAATGGTTTCTGGAGACACTTGGTAGCGTATCTCTAGCGTGATGAAATTGGTAGGAAGTCCACTGAGGTGACTACTAGGGACGATGTCAACTCTACAATTCTAGTAATCATGTTCACAGCTGAAGCAAGTGATGGCGTCCTCACCGTGGGGCCAACTGAATAACCCAGCTTCTCCTCCGTCACTGTCGTCAAGCTGTATTTGTTCCTTCCCGGAAACACGCAGCCTTCATTTTTATCTGAAGACAGAAACGTACCTGGTCAGATTCCTTCATGGCAAGAAAGGTGTTTCTGTTGCTCGTAGTATATATTTCACAAAGCTGATGACACAGAAGAATCTCAAGTGCCCCATTGTTCCAACCCCCTGAATGTGTAGCTGAAACATCAGAAATCTAGGGACGATGTGAGACTCGTGTGAGCTCATACAGACAGGAGGTGGAGCCTGAGCCTTACTCACCGCTGCAGGCCCTGGCCGTGCCTTGGTGCACACCTCCATGCGTCATTGTTCTCTATGGCTGCGGTCCCTGAAGCAAATGTGTGAACGTCCCTCCCTCCCTCTCATTCTCCTGCTTTTCCTCCTGTCTTCTCTGTGTGTGTGTGTGTGTGTGCGTGCGCGCGCGCGCGCACGTGGCTGCTGAGATCGGCTGCTCTCTTTGGTCCTGTTTTTGCCGTACATTAAGATGCAACCTGTTTTGGAGTGTGACACCCACCACTCGGCCGTATAAAGGATGGCCCTGTTCTCACACCCATTATCAATGCATGTCGGGCCATGCTCAAGTGATGTGAAGTCGTGAAAGTGGCTAAGGATGGTCACTAAGTTATCCTGCGAGCGTCTGCCCATTGTTCCAGTCCCCCTCTGATGTTGGCATGGGAGATTCATCCCAGTTTCCTTACCCCCTTTCTCCTCTCCCTGCTGTCATCCCTGTGCTTGAAGGTGGCTCTTGTTTCGTAACCGAACGCAGGTCTGGCTGCCCGCCACTTCGAAGGCCAGTACCCGAGAGGCAGGTGCTGATGTGAAGGGAAGCGGTTTATTTGGGTGCTGCCCCCCTGGGAGGGGGCGGACTGTCGTCTTAGAGCCCATCCCCGCATCTCAGGCATCCTGGCCAGGTTGCATAGGGAGCTGTGGGAAGAGGAACCGCTGGTGACGTGCAGTTTCTCGGTCCTGCTCTTGGTGGTTTCGATGTCATCTCCTGCGAGCATCACCGGGCAGTTCCATCAGTCCGTCTGACATCTGGGAGCAGGAGGTGCGGACAGTGTCTCTGCTGTGCTGACATGGGCCGCTGACACCTGTCCGTCTTCTTATGGTCGGGGCCGGTCCTTGGTGCAGCAGGAGCTGCAACTGCTGATGTCTGTAAAATACTCGTAAGGAAACAGGAATACGTGAATCTCCAACGAGTCTGTTAGTGTGGCCTGTTCTGTAGCTACCAGCTGATTAGCGTATTATGTTTACTTCCATCACTGTTGCAGTTTCATGAAAACTCGTCCGTCTGTTTAGTTGGTTCACCCTCATCATTGATTGGGTCCAGAGTCTCACACTCATCCAATTCAAATTGAGAGAATGACCTTTTCTGAAGCTAAAACATGTGCATAATGTTGTAACGCATGTGCTGAAGTGCACAGGTTCAGCTTGGCCTGCTCCTGGAGTCTGGTTTCCTGCTAAAGCAGCCTTCCGCCCAGTCTGAGTCCCCTGGATCCAGCCAACTCCGTGCACTAAGGTTCCCAATCTTACGGGTCATTCCCAGGGTCCTGCTTCTTTGGAGGGAAAGTCTTTGCCTTTCCTTTGTGGAGAGTTTGCTCAGTGCTTAGTCAGTGAGCGTCTTCTTCCATGGCCGCAATGGACAGTGAGTGACAGTGAGCGCTGCCACGCCCCTCCCGAACGAGGGCGGGAGGGCTCCATCAGACAAGAAGCGTGGCGTGGCCGAGTGAGGGGTTCCCTTTAAGACCAGCAAATAGATAAGGCAGTGAGTAAGTTGCACTCTGCTCTCTGGAATTCCCCTCGATGCGCACCCAGGACCCAGTAATCACGTCGGCCGTCGATGTCAAACCACACGCATCGCACCATTCATTTCGGACCACAAGCCGGGACCACAGGCCTGAGCTGGCGTCTCCCTGACACGTAGAGGACTTTGTGTCCTCTCCGCCCTATACCAGAGGACAACGGTTCTTTCCCTTTCCCTCATAGGCGCTCCTTGGGATGATGATAGTAAAATGGGGGGGTTGAGGCATCCGGCGTCTGGTGCCCCCATTTCGTCTCTCTGTACTGCTAACCCTTGAGCAACATGGGTTTGAACTCTCGAGTTCACGAATATGTAGATTTTAAAAAAATATGGAAAAGGATTTTCTCTTTCTTACAATTTTCTTAACATGCTCTTTTTTTCCACCTTTATGTAAGAATGCAGTATACAATACATATAATATACAAAGTATGTGTTAATGACTGTTTATGTTACCAGTGAGGCTTCTGTCAGCAGTAGGCTATTAGTAATTAAGTTCTGGGGGAGTCGAAAGTTCTAGGTGCATTTTCGATTGCATGGTGCGGGGGAGGGGGGTAAGTGCTCCTAACCTTGGCCTTGCACTGACAAACTAACATTAGATTTCCATGAGGAGGTGATATTCGTTGGTACGTGGACACCCAGCAGGCAGGCACATCTTTGGTGAGTGAACCTGGACATCAGCAAACTCAGTAGAAATTATATCCCAATCTGAAGGCAAAAGGAAATCAGGAAGCAATTTATTTTCAAATAACACTTCGAACTGTGGTGTGGTTTTGTCGCATCTTTCTTAGCCTTCCTGGTTCGAGACTGATGCGGACTGTGAGTGCCGGTGCAGACCTTTGGAATCCCTGGCTCAGTGAAGAATCACGGAGGTTGTAGAATCAGAGAGTGAGCTGTGCCTGAGCCGTGCTGAGCTTGGGAGGAAGGCAGCCTGTCCAGGACCCCAAGAGCACAGGGGTCATTGACTCTGGCCCCCTTTGTCCCTGGCAGGCCCCTCTGAGAAAAGGCCTCAGGCTGTTCACATTCTTGAATCCGTTCTCCCGGCTGGTGTTCTCCGCTGTCGCTGGCCCAGAACCAGCATTTGAAACCCGCAGCAAACGTCTCCCAGGACTACACGGCAGGCATTCTCCACGGCTCTGCCCGAGGCCATGTCCGTTCTCCCCAGCATCACAGGTAGCCCTTCAAGCGCATTTTTATAGAGCTGCTTTTAAGACTCACTGATGCTGCAATGAAAAAAACACACTCAGACGTGAAATGACTCCCTGGGTGAAAAACAAATAAGCAATTAAGCAATGTAAGGGTTCAGCTCCATCAGCATCATTCTTCACCTGCAGTGTCTCAGACTCGGGAGCTTGTCCTCCAGGGAGGAGGCCCGGAGGGGGGCGGTGCCAGGCACTCAGCACAGCCTGTCTGGGAGGAGCCCAAGGGGTCTGCAGGACAATGCATACGAAGTAGGAGGTTTTTCAAGCTTTTCTTTGAAATCATGCACTAATGTTATAACTAACACGACCTACCAATGGACCATGGCCTGAAAGGCACCTCTGTGAGCGACCTGGCAGCTTCGCCTCACTGGTGTCTCCGTGGTCCCCAGCCAGAGCGCCTCCCAGTGGAGCCTGCCATGGTGTCTTTCAGGGGACACCTCTGTGAGGATGGACGGCCGATGCCAGTGGCTGAAATGAGTTTTCTTCCCATTTGGACAGCTATTCAGCACACCAGAGAGCTCCTTGTAGGAACTTAAGTCAGACCTGTGTTATTTTATGCTGGAGCTTATTGTGGGAGCAAAGACGGACCGGCCATGGTGAGTCAATGACTGGGTAGCCCCAGGGAGAGGGTTGGGAGTTTTCTACAGCAGGCACGCGTAGACGCCCTGAGGGTTCGGCAAGGCTGGTGGTAACTTCCACTGAGTCCTGCTATGAAGATTGGGGTGCGTGGGTCCTTTTGGATGGGTGTGTCAGGGTTCTTGGGATATAATCCCAGCAGTGGAGTTGCTGGGTCAAAAGGCAGTTCTGTTTTTAGTTTTCTGAGGAAATTCCATCCTGTTCCCCACAGTGGCTGCACCAGTTGGCATTCCCACCAGCATTGCACTGGGGTCCCCTTTTCTCCGCATCTTCTCCAACACTTGTTGTTTGTTGATTTGTTTATGATGGCCATTCTGACTGGTGTGAAGTGGTATCTCATTGTGGTTTGAATTTGCATCTCTCTGATAGCAAGTGATATTGAGCATCTTTTCATGTGTCTCTGGACCCTCTGTATGTCCTCCTTAGTGAAGTGTCTGTTCAGGTCCTTTGCCCATTTTTTAATCGGGTTTTGTGTCTTCCTGGAGTGAAGTCATGTGAGTTCTTTATATATTTTGGAGATCAAATAGCCAAGTGCTGGAAGCAGCCTAAGTGCCCATCAGAAAATGAGTGGATCAAAACACTGTGGTACATTTACACAATGGGATACTACACAGTAGAGAGAAAGAAGGAGCTCCTACCCTTAGCGACAGCATGGATGGAACTGGAGAGCATTATGCTCAGTGAAATAAGCCAGGAGGTGAGGGACAAATACCATATGATTTCACCTTTAACTGGAACAAAAGAAAAAAGCAAACGAAATATAACCAGAGACATAGAGATTAAGAACAATCTGACAGTAACCAGAGGGGAAGTGGAAAGGGATAATGAGGGTTAGGGTTTTCAGGAACAACTATGAGGGACACATGGACAAAATCGGGGGGGAGGGGAGGGTGGAAGCAAGGTGGGAGGTGGGTTTGGCTGGGGTGGGGGGCGGGACTGGTTGGGGGAAAATACAGACGACTGTCATTGAACAACAATAAAATAATTATTTAAAAAAAAAAAGAATCCTGGGAGGCCTCTGGGAGGGAGTGGCTTTTGAGCTGGGCTTGGAAGAAAAACGATTCAATTTCACGACTTCCTGGGAGGTGCTAAAGTGCATGAGTCGTCAAAATCCCAGCAGTCACGTGTAGTGGATGTTTGTGGGGGTGTTTCAGAGAGAGGGGTGCTCACATCTGGGCCGGAACACCAGCTCTGGAATACCCACAGCACAGGACTCCTACAGTGATTAAACAAGAGGATGCATGGAAAATGTACAATTATCATTCATTAACAAATGCTTTATGGATCTGAAGAGCACAAATTGGAGGTGTCCCAGCTTCCCGGGGCCATTGTCTGTGTACGTAAACACGGGCTTGTTCTGAAGTATGTCTGAAAATACATCATAAGGCTTATTTCTCCAAATTTACGAATAGCTTTTTCAAAGGGTATGCAATCCACATTCTCCAGGAAGACATGTGCAGGCTCGGCCATCGGCAGGCTGCTCTCCTGGGCTGTGAATTTGTTTCCTATTTCCTGGGAAAGGGTGTCACCTCACAAGGCGCAGCCTCCTGCCTCGGAATGTTTTTTATCCTGAAAGAAGGAGGAGGAACAGGGGAGAAGGGGGAGAAAGAAAAGGGGAGGAAGAGGAGAGGAGAAGGGGGAAGAGAAGGGGAAGAGGAGGCGGAGAAGGGGGAATGGGAAAGAGGAGGAGGAAGAAGAGGGGAGGGGGAGGAGGAGGAGGAGGAGTAGGAGGAGGAGGAGGAGGAGGAGGAGGAAGTCTCGGTGGAATAGGCCAGCGCAGCCCACTGCAGCTTGCTTATCACCAGCCATCGCTCCCTGTGGGCAGCTCCCTGGCGGGGCCCGCCTCCATCAATGCTGGTCCAGGGTCCCATCCACTGAGGACCCAAAAGCGACCCAGGATCCCCTCTGAGCCAGTAAATTCCTGGCATCTGTACGATGCAACCGTCCCCCACGATGAATGGTAACGTGGCTTCGCATGCCCCCCACCCCAAGCCGCTGAGAAATATCTCTTTTATAAATGAGAAGACAGAGTGAGGGCTCATCTACCGACTTGGCGTTACTATTCCTAAGAGCACTCAAACCACTTAGGAAACGGCCGTCTTCCTTTTCACAGGAAACGAGCACCTTCTAACCGGCCGCCTTGGCCCCGCGTGATCCGCGAGCGCAAGAAAGGGTGGGTTCCCGCGAAGGGCCGCGCTCCGTCCGCAACCGGGCGAGCCTGCGTTCCCGCGCTCCCACAGCGCCCCCAAGCGGCCGGCTGGTCTCCCTGCGGCCCTCCCTCCGCGGGCCCCGGACTCTGGTTTGCATTGTTTTCTCGGTTTGTTTCCTTGCGTTTCTGTTTGCAGCCAGGGATGAGCTCATCAGAGGTTGTCGTAAACAAAGCTGCCCAGGAACAGGATTTGCCCGGTGGTTGGAAAGGGTGGGGATGCGATCGTGGGGGCGCTGTTGGTATGGAAGGGGGTGGGGTTGGGGCTCAGCGCTCAGCGTGAGGATGAGGAACGTAGGCCAAGACCTGAAAACCCACAGGATGCAAACAGCCACAGCAGGCTGCGAGATGCAGGGCACCCCTGGGGGAAAGTCTGCTGTTTCTCGCTTTCCTCCGGGTTCTCTGAACGGCGGCAGCGCCTGACACCCTGCTGGCCCCGCCCTTGATGCGCAGGGCAGATAGACCGGAAGGGAAGTTCTCCCGCGAACAACGTTTAGGGGGCGCCCTCTGCAGGCGGGGCTCAGGCTCCGAGGCCTCGCCCCCGCCCCCGTGCAAGCCCAAACTGACGTTTTATTTAGAGAAATCATGGAAACGTAGACTTGTGCTGAAAATAAGTTTCTTCCCAGATATTACATTTTAAAAAAATTACGGATTGATTTTAGAGAAACAGCGATTTGTTGTTCCACTTACCCATGCCCTCATTGGCTGATCCTCGTATGTGCCCCGGCTGGGGGGTTGAACTCACAACCTTGGCGTGTCGGGACCACGCTCCAACCAGCTGGGCCACCTGGCTGGGGCCTCTTTGCAGATATTGCGCGAGCCACGTCCCCTGTGCTCATCAGAGCCGGTCTGTCGGTTCGTGTCTTTAATCCTCACTCTGGCTCCTGGTGCCCCAGAAGCGTGCTGGGCCCGCCTGCTGGGCAGCCTGGTGCTGCAGCTCCCAGATGCTCCAGACTTCGGTCCCGTCCCCTCCTGGCTCACAGCAGGGTTGGTAGATGGGTCCCCAACCTGCTCTTCAGACCCCCCGGTCTGGCTGTGCCTCTCAGGAGCCTGTTTAGGGCACCGAGGTTGCACATCTGTAAGCCCTTTGCGCTGAAGGAGCTGATGAACCTGAATGTTTTACTTTGTGAGTTTGGTGAAGCAGTGATTCCCTGCACCCCACCATGTCCTGTTGGGGGACACATGGTCCTTCTCTGTGGCTTTGTTGTCCCTGCTTAAAGCATATCTCCCAGGGCAGGTTGCCTCCTCCTTCCGTACCTGGGAGGCCTTCAAGGAGGTGTGGGGAAGTCCCCCAGAGCTCCACAGACAGAGGGGTTGCTCAGAACCACAGACCTCAGCAAACAGAGCTGGGAGCGGGGGAGCTCACTGACCTGTTCTGTGGATGACCACCCAGAGGCAGCCTGCGCTCTCCCGAAGGTGAGGTACGTAGGAGAAGTTTGGTCCCCGCCCCCGGATAACACGTTGTCGGGATCTGTGTTGTGGGGTGAAGCTCTCAGGACGTCCTCACGTTGCTGGTGGGAAAGCGGATGCTTCCCGCTTTCTCCTTGCGCAAAGAGCCATCGATAGAGCCAGGGACCGATGGTGTCTGCTAGGGACAGTTGTGGCTTTGTGCCAATTCCTGATGGCGAGGGGCTAAGACCCAGGGGTTTCCGTCCTGGGTGGGTGGGGGGAGGGGTCCTGGTTTCCATTCGGCAGCTCCGTCCACGCTGCTGGAGCTCCTCCGGGTTTGCGTTCGCGCCAGCGTTGACCTTTCTTCCCGTGGCCACACGTGGCCGCAGCATCTCAGAGCGGTCAAATCCTCTCGCACCTGTGTCCCGAGACAGAGAGCCGGGGTGGGGGACTCGGCTGGGGGGAGAGACAAGGGTCCCCCTCTTAGCACTCTCTGTTACCAGGGAAGAAAAGGGCTCCAGTCGCTGCCCGGAAAAGATTTTACATCTTCAGCCAAGTAGGCACCCTGAGCCTGAGGACGGAAATTCTACTTTGCTGGTGAAGAAGTGAGATGGGATGGGGGTGGCTTTTGGGTGACCCAGGAAAGGGCCGGCCCTGCTCCCACCATGCACAGGGCAGCATCACGGAATTCCCTCTGAGAAACAATGACAACTACAACGACAACAATTAAAATGCTTTTGCTCCTGCGAAGCACTAACACACTGACTAACCGAATCCTTTCTCAGCACGCAGTGCGGCACAAGTCCGGAGTTGCTTTGGAGTCAGCGACGGGTAAGGAGGTACCTCTGGGGACACCGTCCCTCCCGCTTTAGGCGGTCAGACCTGCCCTCTCCCATCCAGGGAATGGGAAGATGGAAGTCACGGGATCTGGGGACAGGGGAGGGCGTCAGCCTCCGCTTCTCAGACCCCTTCCCCGGTGAGACCATTGACAGAACCGCAGATGCAGGCATCCTAGTAACAGTGATTGTTCTCCTCCAAAGATCAGTGACAGGAGGGGACAGGAAGAGGCCAGGGATCGCTCACATTGTTTCTCTTCCGTCAGCTCCGCACCCAAAGTCTGCCCCCCCCCACCACGCCTTAGTCACAAAGCCGAACCGAGGGCTGGGTGCGCTGTCACCGCCCTGATGCCGGGGGACACGCCCTGTTCAAGAGGCTGCTTTTCATCACGCGGTTAAATTCAAGCAGGCAGCCCTCCTGGGACTCAGCGAAGTTCAAGGCCTGATGTGCACAGTGTGTTCCGATTGGGAGACAGTCAAGGAAAGGTGCGATCCGTGGGTGAACTCCTAGGCTTGTACCTATTTCGGGTTTTCTGTGAAAGTGCCTGCCATGTACAAGCAGAGCCCCTGAGGGTCTCTGGCCCGAGTGGGGACCTTACGTGAAGTCTTAGGCTGTATCCTGGCCTATTCGTGAATTCTGCCTTCCGTCACATAGGAGATTTGGACTGAATAACTATGTGTTGTTTTTCTCCGAGTAAATTAATTCCTCGAGAAAGATATTTATCTTATGGATTTGACTATCTCAACTTGGAAGCTCAGAATTTATTTAGATCACCGCCTGGCCTGCCACTTACCTCTAGTTTGGACTTGAACCTCAGGCTGTGCATGGTCCCAGAACTCTGAGAGAGAGAGAGAGAGAGAGAGAGAGAGAGAGAGAGAGAGAGAGAGAGAGAGAGAGAGGAATCAAGGAACCCCGAAAGACAGGTGTAAGCACAGCCTCTTTTCCAGCAGGTCGGCTGAGAGACCCTCCACAGCCCTCTGATAACAGTGATTGATCCATCTGTTTTTGCAAAGATTGAAAAGGTTCTGTATAAATGATGCAATTTGGGTATTGTTGGGTTATAAAGAAATGAAATGATGGTGACTGCGGGTGCAACATGGAAGGTCAAGGTTGTGGGACCCATCAGGGACTCAACATGTGACCTGCGGCACGGGAAAGGGGACCCACCTCCGCCACCTGTGGCAGAGCGCCAACTTCGGTTTCGCCGTGAGTGAGCAAACAGGCCTCGGCAATCCGCAGGCTTATAGGACTAATGGATTGATTCAGCCGACGGACAATTTCTGTTTACCTGCCAAGCGGAACAGAAATGTAAGTAATTGTTAGGGGAGTTAGTGCCCCAAGTTCCCGAGGAGAACGAATCCAAATGTAATTAGCAGTATAGAAAACATATCTTTCCCTTTCTGAGGACATCGCGCGGAACTGGGGACGGCGGAGGGGGCATCGCTGTGCACAATGAATCGAATTACCTGCCCGAGCGACCGAGGGCCCTCGTTCCCACTGTGTTGCTCCTTGTGGAACTTTTCCATTAGTGGGAACCCACAGCCTCTCGGGTTTGCCAAATCCGCAGGTGCGTGAGTTGGGGTTTTGCATCGACACCTCTTGTGTTTGCCTGAGACCGCCGGAAGTCCCAGGGCACCAGGCTCCCTGTTTATTTTCTTCCCCTAGGTTAAATCTCGTGCTTCCTTACGTGGGACCTACTGTGTGTATATCGGTCGCTGCTCGTCAATATTAAAGGCACGCTTGTGGTCCACAGAACGTGTTTAAAACTCAGGAAAAGCTGCTGGGCCACCTGCAGTCGCAACGGCTTATTTTTAAACGTGTAGGGATGTCCCACGGAAATTCGGAGGAAATCTTAAGTGGTGGCAAAAAAAAAAAAAAGTAATAATGAAATGGATTTTATAATGAACATTTTAATGTGCCTTAAAGGCATAGACTCGGGAAAATTAAGTTCATAAAAGTCAGTTCTCCACTTCAGTATGTTCATTAACTTCATTGATTTTTAATTCATGAGAAGGATTTTTTTTTATTGCATTAAGAAAGCAATGAGGATTTTTAAATGAAATCAATTTGGAGAATGGGGCCTTTTTTTTTTTTCCCTTCTTCTTCTTTTTCTTGCTGTTCTGCAGAGCTGGTCTGCCCAATGCCTGCACGCGGGTGTCCTAGCGGGAAGGGGGAGGGGACTCCTTGCCAAGGGGTTAATCAAAGCTCCTCTAGAGCCAGCCCCCCCACCCCACCCCAGGGATGGTGCTTTAGCTTTGATCTTGCCTTTGGTGTCTGCTTGGTCATTGCCCTTTGGCCACTGCCTTCTTCCTGAGATGAGCCTTAAAGATCTCCATTCAAGGGCCAAGGAGCATGCGGAAAATGGGCTGGGAAGAACCAGCGGCCCTCCCTTGGGTTCTGGCTCTGAATGAACAGCGCCTGGAACCTCTGTTTACAGCAGGGGGCATGCGCATGCTTAGAAAATGGGAGCCCTCAGGAGACCCCTTGCTAAATATTTCAACTGCTCAGCTGTTTCCAACAATGAGCTGGTGTTTCCAGAACCTTGGGGGTGACCCGGGTGCCCTTCGGGAAAGCCCTCACTTGCGTTATTCTGGGCAGTGGACCCTCAAACTGGAGTGTCCACCTAAACTACCTGGCGGGCCTATGAAAATACAGGATTGCTAACCTCGAGCCCTGAGTTCTGATGCGGTGAGTTTGGGGCGGGACCCTGAACTGTCCTTCCTCACAAATTCCTGCGGGATCTGCGCCCTGCTCGCCTGGAGACCACCCTTGGAAGGATGCTGCTGGTGGGTGGAAAATGCTCCTCAAGCTCCTACAGTGAGAAAGCAGGGCGCTCCGATGTCACCTAGTGGTTCCGAGCAGTCTTTTTCCAGTAAAACCAGCACGGCTGGCCGTGGACCAAAATGGACAAGAAAGAGCAGGAAGTACATCTCCTCATGAAAGGAGGGCGTGGCCAGCCTGGCTGGGTACTGGACAGGGTCCGTCCCGATCCACCCTGAGACATGCCGGCTATGAGCTACGAAAGTGAGGACTGTGTCCAATTTACTCATTGTTTTAGCCCTAGCACACAGCTCGGTCCCTGGCACGTAGTAGGCCTTCAGAGAGTTCCTGAGTAAGCGAGTGAGGTGCTGACAATCAGCGCAGACATTCGCTGTAACATTTTTTAAAATCCTCACCCAAGATATGCTTATTGATTTTCGAGAGAGAGGGAAGGAGGGAGAGAAAGAGAGAGGCAGGGAGAGAGAAAAAAAATCAATGTGAGAGAGAAACATCGATCAGTTGCCTCCTGTATGTGCCCCGACCGGGGATTGAACCGACAAGCCTTTGGTGTTCAAGACAATGCTCCAGCCAATGGAGCCCACCCCCCACCAGGACAGCTGTGCCACTTTTCATGTGTGGATGGGGGTTCTGTTTTGCTCACCTAACAACACCAGTGCCTTCTATAACAGAGCACCCCAAACTCAGTGGCTCGTACAGCAAGTACTCATTCCAAGGGCCACGTTTGTGTAGGACAAATGTCCAGGAAGCAGGTGGTCCTTCTCCCGCCCTGGCCAGCTGCAGAGACGGCTTCTGGCCCTGACTGTCTCCAGGCAACTCGGTGTCACTCTTGGCCACTGAGAAGGAGCCTCTCTCTCTCTCTTCCTTCCTTGTGTCTCACAGCCCAACTCGAGAACCAGCGTGTGACCCCAAACGCCAAGTCCCCGTGCTGGTCTGACATTCTTTTTGTTGTTGTTGTTTCATAAATTACTTTATTGTTCAGTCAGAGTTGTCTGCATTTTCTGCCCCCAACCCCATCCAGACCCTCCTCCCTCCCTTGCTTCCACCCTCCCCCTTGGTTTTGTCCATGTGTCCTTTATAGTAGTTCCTGAAAACCCTTCTCTGCACTGTCCCCTCCCCCCTTCCCCTCCGGCTATTGTTAGATTGTTCTTAATTTCTATGTCTCTGGTTATATTTTGTTTGCTTTTTTCTTTTGTTGTTTATCTTCCTGTTAAAAGTGAGATCATATGGTATTTGTCCCTCACCACCTGGCTTATTTCACTTAGCATAATGCTCTCCAGTTCCATCCATGCTGTTGCAAAGGGAAGGAGCTCCTTCTTTCTCTCCACTGCATAGAATTCCATTGTGTAAATGTACCACAGTATCTTGATCCACTCATTTGCTGATGCGAACCCCAGTGCACTGTTGGTGGGATTGCAGACTAGGGCAGCCACTGTGGAAAACAGTATGGAATTTCCTCAGAAAACTAAAAATGGAACTGCCTTTTGACCCGGCAATTCCACGGCTGGGATTACATCCTAAGAACCCCGAAACACCAATCCAAAAGAACCTGTACACCGCAATGTTCATAGCAGCCAATTCACAATAGCCGAGTGCTGGAAGCAACCTAAGCAGTCTTACTTTCTTCGCTGTGTCTGGCTGGCCAGCCCTGCCTTCTTGGGTGGGTTACTCAGCCTCCCTGAATTTGAGCCCTGCCCTGCGTCCTAGGGGAGCACCAAATCCCTTTCTTCCCTTAGACCCGGAGTCCTTGCAAGTAGACTCAGAGTTTTTATTTCCGGTAACTACTTCTGTTGGCATGCAAGTAAAGATAGGAGGACCTGGCAGGGTTCCATGAATCAGCAGTTTGAATGACCCTCTTTCTGTCTTTCCTCTTCTCTTCTGCTGTTGCTTTGAAGCAAAACCCTAAGAATTGCTTGTAGGGGACACGATGCAAAAACAAAAAACCCAAGTGAGGCTCCGTCCAGCCTACCTACCCAGCCTGCTTTACAGTTAGTTCCATGGCTGACCCAACCTTGGTTTTCAAAAATGACCGCACTGGTCACAAGAGAGCAGATGGAAGCGTTCTCTTCTGCCAGTCCACCGCCATCACCGCTGTCCGTTAAAAAATGGAAGCACTGAATTGCAGAGGCTCGTTAACGTCACTTTAACCTTGAAGGGAAGCAGATTGAACTTAATTTGCTGGACTCCGAGAAGTGAGCAGCGTGAAGAGGGCAGGGAGCGCCGGGGGCTTTGTGGAGCGGAGTCACTTTCCTGTTAAGCGAATATGTTTGATGTAGGAATGGGGGCAGTTCGGATGGTGACCTGGTGATGTTGAAATGGTCACCAGGGACCCAGAGAAAACAACAGACCCTCTTCTGTTTGCCACGCCCTAAAGATCTTAAGAATCCTTGGAAAACGCTGCAGACAGAGGCTGCAGCAGCATCAGGAAGTCTGGAAAGGCAGGTGTTGGCGCTTGTCTGGCAGGTAGAGTGAGCACCCGGTTAGTTCCTGATGCCACGTTGGCACTAAAACGTAAGGTTTTGTAAGTATTCAGAGAGCAGCAAGAAATTTTCAGAGGAAAACAAAGAATACACAGCATACTGCTATCGATCCGGAGCAAAAACAAGAATGGGAGGTGAGGGAGAGAAGGAGAAGAAGGGAAGGTAAGAATGGGAGGGAAGAGGCAGGGGCTGCGGTCCAGTGCCCAAGGCAGAGAGGTAGAGAAGGAGGGGACAAACACCCAAAGGAAGGAGGGGGAGGTTCTGGCGCACCCCGCGCCTGCCTGGAACTCAGCATCCTCACTGGGTGGACGGCAGCCGTTCGGCTGCATCAGCGGCTGCTGAATGTACACGTGTTGATACCCCGTGTGCGCCCCATGCTGGCGTGGTTAGCCGTCCGCTTGTCTCGAACTGCGCGCAAATACCTGGCAGATGCGCAGGGACGGTACTGAAATGCAGAGAAAGGGCTTCTGGGGGATTACAGTGGAACCTCGTTAATTTTACAGTAAGCCTTTTGGTTGGGTTAAAATAAACGTTTCTCTTAAAACACATTGATCTGTCAGTATCTATTTGGAAAGCTCGAAGTGAACTCCATTCCTACTTGAACGTTGTGGGTTGTCAAAGCCAAGAACGGCCATTCTTAATTTCTTGGGCCAGATGTTTCCTGTTGGTAAAGTTTTGTAAAGAAGTATGCAGACCCTAACTGGTAGTCATCTTGCAAAAAATCATTTTTTAAAGATTTTATTTATTTATTTTTAGAGGGAGGGGAAGAGAAGGAGAAAGAGAGGGAGAGAAACATCAACATGTGGTTGCCTCTTGTGCGCCCCCTACTGGGGACCTGGCCCACAACCCAGGCCTGTGCCCTGACTGGGAATCAAACCGGTGACCCTTCAGTTCTCAGGCCGGTGCTCAATCCACTGAGCTACACCAGCCAGCGCTAAAAAAAAAAATAATAATTTTTTAAAAGAAAGAAATACATGAAGGTGGAGTGAGAGTTGAGAAGGTGCTTTGTATACACTCATTTGGCGCTGTACTTTCTCAACTACTCCATTATTTGCTTTATTTCTCCCATTTACATGAGTTCAAGGTGATAATACATACAAGAGATCCTGGTGCCCTGTGGTGTGGGAACCCCTTCCTGCAGAGCAGCCTACACTGGCCACCTCATTTCTCCACATTTCACGGCTTGGAAAGAAATAAAAACCTGAAAGAGTGTTCTGCCCTCCTCCTCCTCCCCCCCCCCCCCGGAAGAGACAGGGGAAGTGGACGACAGGATACGACTCTCTCCGAGAAATAAGGAAACCTCTTAGCTAGTAAAAATCGTGCTTGGGCTGCTGAACTCAATGTGCTTTTGGTATTTTTACAATGCTTAGCTTGCACGGGGACCCAAAAGTGCCCTTCACTGTCATCTTCAAAAAGGACGACCCACAGATTTTGCAGAATCTGCCCAAGTCCAGTGACTTAATACTATGCTTTGCACGTTGATTCCCGGGAAAAGAAACACACACGCCCTTATTTCTCTATTCAATGACAGGGTGGCAGTGATCCTATGAAACTAGGCAGGAATATGCGTCTGCGGTCCTGATTTTTAGTGTTAAGGAATTAAAACCTTGGTATGAAATGACCCAGAGAACATTTTCAGAAATACTTTGGCATACTTGCCCAGTAAGTGGGATAGAAATCCACTTCCATCGCACATCTTGGGGATGCTCAGGGACAGGCTGAGTGGGGGGTTATTGACCAGCTCTCTGCTGCAACGCTACAGCTGTAAGGAGCGCCCGCTGCCAGGTTCTGCTGCTCTTCCCAACATCCCTCCCTTTATCTGGGGGATGGGGTTCTCCAAAGGTCGTTGGAGACAACAAGCGAGTTAATGACGTCATCATACACTTTAAATGCCCTAGCTTGCTATTCTCTGCAATTGCTCTACCTCACTCATCCTAAACCGGTAGCCGATTTACTCTTTTGCATTTGGTACAACTAAAGGTGCGCGGCAATCCGTGTGCGGATGCGCAGGGTAAATTTGGACGTGCGTGCGCCACGGCTTCCAAAGACGCCTGCGCAGACGCGCGCACCGAGTCTACAACCTCCAGCCCGGTGTGCTGCGCTCCATGCGCCAGGTGGAGGAAGGGAGCCCACCTGTTCCTAGGTCAGTTCCTGGGCTGTCCCCGCAGACTGCACCTGCGGGCCCTCTCAGGGCCTGTCTTCGCCTTGGCCTTGGCCGTTCACCGGTAACTTGCTTTCTTCACACTAGGCTTGAAGCGGCTCTTGCTTGACACCGCTCATTTCTCCTGTTTAATTTTCAGATTTCTTCCCCACAACACAAATTGGACCGCTGCTCTCCCCCCAACTGTGTATGACTTCATAGTTTTTTCATTTTCTAAATATTTTAAAACAGAAATTGCTCATCTTACTGCCTGAATAATTTTATTGAAGTCTCCCCAAATTTTATTGTCGTTGAACTAGAACATGCATTGAGTATAACCCCCCCTCTAAAAATCAATTTTAAGCCCCCTAAATAACACAAGCTGAATAGAAAATCTAGCTTTTCTCCCCAGCCTCCCTGGCGGTGGGTTAAGGCAGAAAATCGCCCCATAATTCCTGGCTTGAATTTAGCCCAAATAGGGCATAGCCCCCAATATAAATCTCAGCAGTGCGCGTAAAACTCAGGCGGAGGCTTGGGGAGAGGGTTTTAATTTTGACCAAACTGCCCTTCGAATACTCGCAAGCTCACTTGAGGATGTAATTTTTAAAAGTGAGGGTCGCCTGTGCCTTTATCTCCTGTCTAATGTGTCGTTGCTGACACCCGTACATCCACACCGTGTGCTGATACAGGAGTTGCTTCCTTAGAAGCGCTCCGTGTTGCATGAAATGTGTGAGCACACCAAGTGTACAGAACGCTTTTTTCTTAGTCTGTGTAACACACACATGCCCGTGTCATACCCGTTACATAAGTGAGGCCCTAATTGCGTCTCTCTTCCCTGAAAGGCCAGGATCGGGAGCCCCAGCTGGCAGCTGGAATGGTCCTTTCAAGTCCCGGCAGGGAAGGCAGCCTCCAGGGACCAGAAGCCCAGCGGGGGCGGTGATGGGGCGGGGGGGGGGGGGGGGGGGGGGGGGGGGGGGGGGGGGGGGGGGTGAGAGCCAGCTTGGCTGTTTATCTAAATGGGATGACTGTTAAAGTGTCCTGTTATTCCTCTGTATTCAAAGGAAAGGGGGCAGCCAGCTTTCACCCCCAGGCCCTGTGCTGGGGCACCTAGGCCTTGGCCACCCAAGGAGTCTCTTAGCTGCAGGGACACTGGCCTCCCTGGTTTTTCAGTTGCTGGGAAGGAAATGTGTTTTTAAAGCACGTTCACGTGGCACTTTGTATGCAGTTGATGGAAACAGAAAACTGCCCCCTGGCCCAGAGCTTGGGGAGCTTGCAGGAAGGCGTCCTGTCCCCGGGGGGCCGGCGGGGGGGGGCCGGCGGGGGGGGGACTATTCACCGCAGCCAGCTTCTCCCTCCGGGCTGTGGACAGAGGGCCTTGGGGGCAGCACCGGTGCCAGGTCCGCCTTGGACTCGGACCCAGCCGAGGCCAGGAGCCCACAGCATGGCGTGCTGAGGGGCGGCCTTCCCGCTCTCTGAACCCCGAGGTGGAAGTACTTCCAGAGCCTCAGCCCACGGAGCCCGGGGTAGAGGCAAAGGTGAACCTCCCATGTTGTCCTGGTGGGAACAGTACAGGGTCCCGCCTCTGGAGTTTGGGGCCCTCGCCCTGGCCACTGTTCAGGGTGGCAGAAACCCTCCCTGGGGAAGGGATGCAGACAGGAGGGAAGGGGCGGCACAGGGAGGAGGGTGGGGTGGGGTAGGGAGGAAGCGAGAGCGCCCAGAGTCTCTGGAAGGAGGGAGAGGACCCCGGAGGCCGCGAGGGAGGGAGGGAGGGAGGGAGGGAGGCAGCCCAGCGCCTGCGTCCTTGCGTGGAAGCTGAGCGCGAGGCCAGGCCGCGTCCTTCCACACAGGGGCGCTGGAGCACGTTGTAATGCAGCGACAGAAAGAATGCACCCTGACCGGGCACCCTGCTGTGTCCTTTCTCCCCTCTCACCGCCACCCAGCCCGCCCCCGTCGCCACGCAGGGGTGGGGGCGGAGCAAGCTTTGGAAAAGTTGCCGTACCCAAACGCTTCAGTCTCGGCCTGCATTTCTGGAAAAGGAAGATGAGGTGGGGGTGGGGAGCGACGTATGCACATTGGGGATGTGAGGGGGGGAGCGTTGAATCCGTGGCTCTGAAGGCTCCAACAGCACCCCCCCCCCCAGTCTTCCCTGACCTTCCCTTCCCTTCTTTCTGAGGCCGGATGAAGGGAAATGGGTGTTTTTGGCCTGGAGCCTGGTTTGGGAACGAGGGAGGACACATAGAAACCAGTGTCTCGGAGACCCCTCCTTCCCAGCCCTACTGTTGGTCCGCGCTCACCCCCATGAGCATCCCAGGGGTCCTGGCCGCTGCTGTTTCAAGTTGGGAAGGAAAGCTGGAGACAAACAGGAGGGAGCCCAGGCTGCCGCGGCCAGGGGCGCAAACCCGGGGACACAGCCCCTCTGGGAAGAAGGGCCCCTGGGGTGCTGCCTCCCGCCCTGAGGCCCCCCCTTCCCACCATGGACCTCTTCTCATGCGCTCCGTCCCCGCACCATGAGGCGCTACCTCTTGGCGGAGCCCAGAGCCCCCAGCGCGCACCCACCTCTTGCGCCCCTCCCAGCCGGTCCCCATGACCTGCGAGACCCTCCCCCTGATCGCGTCCCACATACCCCACACCCCAGAGCCCGCCCGTCCTCGCTGCCAGAGCCCGCCACCCAGGCGCCATTACCAGGCGGGTGGCTGGCCCTGTGGGGAGGAGGAGCCGCGCGGGGGGCCGGGCCGGCGGGAGCGGAGATGCGCCCTGGAGGTTCGCTTCTCTCTCGGTGGTGCCGATGCTGGGGCCTAGGCATTTCCCTCCCTTTATCTTGTCTGGCATTTTTTTTCTTCCTTTAGTGGCTTTGATTAGGCCCTTCGTGGTCGTGGCGAGGAGTTGAAAAAACAGAAAAGGAAAGAGAAAGAGAACACGCCCCCAGACCCGGGCCTCCCCGAGCGCCAGGGAGGGGGCGGAGGAGGCTGAGCCTGGCTGTCGCTTGGCTGGGACTTGCGAGTGGCGCGCGGAGGAGCAGTGGCCCGCAGCCGCTCGCCTTCCTCCTTGCTCGTCTGCTCCGCTTTTCCCCTGGAGGGGGTGGGGAGCGGGAACCCAGAGGGAGAACGCCGAACGGCGAACCGCCCAGCGGACAGCCAGCGAGAGCGCGCGCGGGGACCCATGGCTTCGCTGTACCAGAGGTTCACGGGCAAGATCAACACCTCGCGGTCCTTCCCGGCGCCCCCGGAGGCGAGCCACCTCCTGGGCGGCCAGGGGCCCGAGGACGACGGCGCGGGGCCCAAGCCCCTGGGATCCCAGGCGCCCACGGTGGTGTCCCGGGAGCGCGGCAGCGGCGGCGCGGGCGCGGGTGGCCGACCCCGGTTCCAGTACCAGGCACGGAGCGACTGTGACGACGAGGACGTAAGCGCATCTTGGTGGGTGGGGGGCGGGCGGTGCGGGCTTGGGGCCGAGCGCACCGGGAGGCAGGGGCGAGTTCGCCTGCGCGTCTGACGGTCTTCGGTCACCCTCCCGCTCCTCCCCTCCCCCAGCGCTCCTAGGAGCGCCCCCGAAGACACTGCTGAGCGGCGATCTCGGTCGCCGCTGCGCTGGAGCGGGGCTCTGTCTGCCACGGCAGCGGCAGGAGTTGGTGGCTTGACGGAGCAGCATTCCTGGCGCTGCCCCCCGCAGCCCGGCGTGTGGAACTGGCTGGGGATGGCGGAGGGGCGGATGTCTGTTGTCCGCGGAGTGGGGCTGTGGACCCGAAGCAGGGGGTTCGGTCTGGCTGCGCTGACAAGTTGATTTGTCTGTCTGTCTGTTTCCGCTTGAAGACTCGGGGAAGACAACGTCCCAGGCCCATTCTCCCTGCCCCCCCCC
>PVKU01010631.1:0-50282 GCA_004027475.1 Anoura caudifer | reverse complement strand
GGTGTAATATATAGATAGCATATGTAATTTATATAGTTTACATATATATAAATTTTGGAGGATATATATGTCAGTGGCAATTCCCAATTCCTGAATACTCTAATTATAGTTTACTATTTTTGTTTTTTAATTCTTACCCAGGATATGTTTTTATTGATTTTAGAGAAAGGAACAAAAGGAGAATGAGAGAGTGAGAGTGAGAGAAAGAAAAATACCAATATGAGAGAAAAAAAAATGATCAGTTGCCTCCCCTACAGGCCCTGGCTTGAATTGAACCCACAAACTTTCGGTGCACAGGGCAACACTCCAGCCAACTGAGAAATCCAGCCGGGGCTAGAGTTGACTTTTGTGTAACAGTTTCACTGTCTGAGAGACAAACAAGTCTTTCAGAAATCCTGGCGGTGAGGTGGTGTTGACTGGATCTCAGTGCGACCTCCAGAGAATGTCATGTATTGACTCTTCAAAACTCTGCCAGAAAATAAAATGTAGACAACACAAGTAAGATTATTAGACATATTACACTAAGGGAGATTACAGACAACCTTGGCTGAGTTTTAATAATTTCTCAGGAAAAGCTATTTGGGGAAGAATATCATAAGTTTTACATTAAAATAAATATATTTATTTCCCTGGCAACCATGGTACTTTTAAAATCTGTTTTTAAAATAAGTAGACATGGCACCGAGTGTTTGTGATATAAAACAACCTTTTCGCAATATTTCTTATACAGCTATTATTGGTTTACAAAGACCTCTACTTTGGGTGCCTTGCATCCCTGGACAGTAGTTGGCGAAGGAAACTGACAAGTAAATTAATTGAAAATTTTAACACTCCTATTGCCTCACTCTGACTACATCTGAATTGGGAACATATTGACAAAGATAGAAATCTTTCATTTTAATGATAGTTTCATCCTTATTGAAAATATGCATGAAAAGGAAGAGAGGAGACTTTTCATGGGTGTATAATATTTTAACTACTGGAAGATTTACTAAGATCTTGATGTAAGTACCACCTGCAGTGCCCGTGGCGTTATGGATGAGACATGAGACAAATTCACATGGGCTGCTGAGTCCTGTGGAGGAAAAGGTGTAACAGGGTGCAGCCAAGAGGGGGGCCCCAAAAAGGGAATTGGAATGGGGCCCAGAACTCACGGTGTCCAGGAAATATTAGAGGGACATATAAGATGTCCTCACCCCTTCCCCCACAGGTATGAGTTGGGGGAAGGGACAAATGGAACAGGGCAATTGAGTTGTTTTGCATAGCAATGGTTTTGCAGATAACCTCCAGAATGGTCATTTAACATATCTATAACCTCTAACTGGTTTCATAGATATGTTAAACAGCTGTGGTCATGCTCTGAGCCAGGGGGATGGAAAGGACTTCCCCCAGGACGTGACTGGGGGAGGAATCCCGAGTTACAGTGCCTGTGTGGGAGCTTGGAGAAGATTGGCTCCAGAAAATGAGGACATGCCTGCCCAGACTCATGATGGCATCCCAATAACCTTGGAAATATACGGGAATGCTGGCAGGTGTAACCGATTGTAGGAGGAGTCGGAAATAGGGCTGCAGAGGAGGTTTGGCGCCAGTATTTAAAACAGAGACACGGCAGCCATTAGAGAGATCCATGCGGTTTCACCAGAGTGCAGGACCCACAGCCCTATGAGGGAAAATCACCATGTGGCTTTAGCAGAGAATTGCCACTAGGCTTTGCCTGAGTGGAGACCCTCTTGCAGCTTTGCCAGAGGGAGAGATTCCACGTGGTTTCACCAGAGTGCAGACCCCTGCAGCTTTGGTGAAGAGGGAGAGCCACGAGGCTTTGCCACAGTGGGGACCCTTCCCCACAGCTTTGGTAGAAGAGGACCACGCGGCTTTGGGGTGCTCCCTTCGGCTGCGTGGCCTGGGAGCAAGAGAGACTGCCTGGAAGAAGGGTGAAAGAACTCTTGCCAGTAGGCCATGAGAAGGTGCCACATGGCTTCAGATTAACTAGAGATCCTGCCTGGACGACGACACAGCTGACGGTGTCAAGAGCCTGGATCCCAGACGTTTGCTTCTCTTCCTTGCAATTACGGTACCCAGACTTAGGGCAGAGGGAGATAAGAAGCACTGTAGGTGTCTGTGAGTATCCTAAATGACTTTGATATTTTAATGGAGACGTTAGGTTGCTACTTTAACTCTGTATAGCATTAATACACATTTCCTTTCCTTTTCACAAATGTCTGGCTTTGAGAGACATCTTTCCATAAGGTGGCAGACAATAATGGACCTTTTCTATTGCTCTGTAACAGTTTTTGGGGGCTCGTCCGGGATCTGAATTGCCCGTGGCAGACTGACACCCTCAGGTTCGAGAAAGTGAGACTTTGGAAGTTTTTTCCAGTCTCGAGAACCTTTCTGTTGCTCTGTAACAAAGGGACAGCCTGGATACTCTCTGAAGAGGAGAGCGCCCCATGCCCTTGCCATGACAGGTTTTATTGGGTTTTATTTGCACAGGAGTACAGGTAAAGTTCATTAATCATTGTCGAGCAGTAAGGATCAAACAATAGATAGCATACAAAGAACTAGGAGGGCTTATTCTGAGTCAGGGTCTATCAGCTAAGGGGTTACAAAACTTTGGGAGACAAACTCATTTCCTGCTTAGCTTAATTGAATCAGGGTGTGTCAGCTAAAAGGCTACAAAACTTTGGGGAACAAAACTCATTTCCTGCTCCGGCTCTTATCATTTAATTGAGAACATTCTAAACAAAGCAGGTTTCACAGGATTTAATGTATTCTTTCTCAGGCCTGATCACCCAGGGAACCCGCCCTTTTCAGCACAGGGCTACACCCACCACCAGCATTGTTTCAAGCTTAAGGCATTGTCTCAGGTTTAAATCAGGCAGGGTAACCAAGGCAACCAAGAGATTAGGAGACTTCTGGCAGACAGAATGAGGACTCAGGCTATGTCAGAATAGCTAAGGGGTGAGGGTCCATCACCTCTTTTTTACTGTAGCCCCCCAAGTCCTTTTTTGGGGCCTCCACATGATCGTGCCTGTCTTAGGTCGTTCCCCCCTTGGAGAATCTTACCCATCATTGGCTAACCGACCAAGCATTGGGGACCAGTTATGGATGAAGCAGAAGGAGCAGAAGCTGTGCTCCTTCCAGAGAGATAAGCTTTGTCTCCTTAATGGCTTATGGGTAGGAAGGTGGCTGACTAAGCCTTAGCCATGGGGGTGTTACAGTTCCTGAAACTAGGCAGGGCAGTTCCCAACAAGATCTTAGTGGGAAAAGTTAAAACCATGGAACTTACAAAAAAAAAAAAAGAGTAGAAAAAGCACATGGGAAAATAATTGAGCTGCTTTATTAGAAAATCAGTTTGATAGTGAAGCTGGAGCAAAGGAGAAGGTGAGGAATGTGCGAGTACTTTATCAACCAGCCAGTGAGGTGCTGAGGTGAGTTTGCTAATAGATACAAAATTCGTCAATGTAATATTTGTAATAAAGTATAATATTGCAAGTTGCATTTTCTTTCTATTAGATAATTTGCAAATTAATAAGTGGTTTCATAGTGTCTGAAATGTTATTAAATGGCAAATAACAAAATTAAAAATAGATTTTCCCAGGAAGCAAGATTCTTGGGAGTGTCTGTGTTCTAGTACTTTGCTACAAGTTCATCCAGTCATACTTGCTTCAGGGCACGGTTTTGAATAATTGTTCTTGACAATAAGTATTGATATTTTTAACTGTTTTTATTGTAAAATAATATTAGGTTTATAGAAATTGCAAGGCAATACCAAATATTTCTCTTATAGCCCTCAGATAAATTCATCTAACTTTGATAGTTTACATTGGTTTTGGAGCGCTGGTATTCATTCAAAAAGAGAAACCAATTCTCCTGTTAGGCGTGATTGATTCTAGAGCTTGGGCTGTCATAATACAAGATGTCTGGAACATCTCCTGGATCCAGAAAGAACAGAATTATAAAGAAGAAGGAGAAGAAGAGGAGGAAGATGAATGGGGGTAAGAGGAAAGAGATATAAGAAGAAGGAGAGGAAGGAATATGGAAAGAATATAAGAGACAACTGAAGAATTTCCTAATAACCAAAGGTGGAACAATTTGAGCACTGAAACATCAATATTTTTTATAACACAAAGGTTATTTTTAAACAAAAGGGAAAGGCTGTGGAATAGGAAAAATGAAGACCTTTGTGTAAAATGTAAATAGAAAAATGTCAAGTCATTTTAGCAGGCTGTTTTTTAAAAATTTTGTGATGCGAAATATTTACTGCAGTTGACTGTTTTCAAAAATCCATTTTCCATGACTATCCATGCCTAGATGCACTTTGGGAAGTCTTTGTGTATATTCAGAGTAGCACCTTTACTAGTTTGAAGGCCATTAGTATAAAGCATGGTGTTCTAATTTTACATATGTTTGCTTATCAAAAAGTCAATATGAATAGAAACAATTGATCGACTCCAAATTTAGTCAATTTACAAATTTTGTTGAGAGTCTGCTATATACTACATGGCTTCAGAAACCCCTTCCTTTGCACACCTTGAATTATATTAAAAGCATTTGTGTGGCATTTTTACAAGGCACATTTCCAAACGCTGCACATGTAATAACATTAGGTTCTTACAACAACTTTGTGAAGTAGTTTACAGTGATATTTTTATTTGAGTAACTAGTAAACCAAAAATAAGCAAAAGAAAAAAAAGACCAGTGTTTAATTTTCATTTGAGCACTTAAATAAAACCTGCGTTTATTGTCATTGTACCTTGAAATATATGTGCTGACTTTATAAACAGTTAAAGGGCTATTAGTTTTATAAAATAGCTAATCAAAGAGTTAATTGTCACAGGCTTTTAAAAACAGCCCTATAAATAATATTGTTTGAATCCAGTAAAGGAAGATAAATAAAAATCAACTCTAGTGATTACTCAATTTCCATGGAAACTAGAAACAAATATTTATACAAAGCTTGACTTTATAAATATCAAATTGTACCATTATCTGCAGATGTGCCAGTTCTGTCAAAACTTGCCAAAATTATACAACTATATCTAATATTGTGCAAGTGACTATGATAAGAATGGCACAAGGTGAAAAATATTGTGTCTCTTTCTACCTCCAATTCTTTTTTATTTTTACATAATGGAATAATAGGAAACTTTTGGTCATTTAAGATTTCAAAAAGATTACATATTATAATATAATCACACTTTGCCAATAAATGTAAATACTAAATTTTGATATTTTAAAGGTAAATATGCAGTGCTACATCTATCACTTTGAATTTTTTAAAAAATAATACTAAAAGAAACCTAAGTGAAAAAATACATTTTTATTAAATATTAGTTTATTGGTCATAATTTTAAATAATTTTAATAATGTGAAAGATAGATTTTATATACTAAATATAAGTTGAATATTTCTAGTTTTGCACTCATCAAACCTGGGAAGGAAGGATGTTTTTCTTTCATACTTGGTTGCTACATTTTTTATTCTTATTCCTCATATGCATACTTATGTTACTCAATGCTGTAAAGACAAAGGATACTACATTTTTTAAAAAAATAGTTCAACAAAGATGACTGATAATTTTATAAACCAATTATTTGTAAATTATATTTAGATGGGATATATTCCATATTATCATATTTTGACCTTACAATAAGTTTTATCACATCCTTCATATACAACTTGCCTGGGAAATAATCAATCGGTATTTATTAATGACTAGTAAAATTATCTAGTACTCAATTTCCCTATTTTGTATAATTAAAATCATATTAAAATATAATTTTAGCTTACTATGTAATTACTGACATAATTGTCATTAGTTGCATTAGCACTATTTCCACTGAGATTATGGACATAAATTAACTTTTTCTATTTTTATGTTTTAACTTTCAAATTATGTGCTCAGATTGATCCGCTTCAAGTTATTTATCAATTATGCAACTATTCTTGTTTAACCTACAACAAATAATTTGCCAGGTGTCTCCCATGCAACTTTGTCATTGAGTTATTTCTAAGACTGCCCATGTCCTTTTCATGTGTGTATGCATATTTATATCAGCCCCAACCTTTGTTGATACCAATTTGGCAGCAAACGTCCGGGTTATCAGCCTTTCTGAACAGATGAAAGTGGTCTCCTTAGCAACGGAAGCACTGTAGAATCTCTCAGAACACCTGTTCTTCCTACTTTTAATTCCTGCAGCTGAGATGTATGCATTTGAAAACTGCCTTTCATTTTGATTTTTTGCTTTTATATGTTCAGGTAGGTTAAGACAGTGGGAGTTTGCTGAGCTTGGCTGCTCACATAGTTCAAAAGACTAATGCGTCCACATGGTTTGGAGTCATTATCATGGTTAGCAATTAGTATTTCATCTTCCCCCGCCCCCTGAAATACGTCTCCCGTATTTCCTTAGCAGCCTGTGTAAACGGTAAGGTTTGGAAATGCAGCTAAGGCAGCACACATTCTCTTAAGTGCAAATGACAGAACCTGGCTCCGTTGTCACCTCAGGCTTTTTATTCAGTCAACATTCATAATTCATTGGGCCCGATAATATACCAGGGCAATGTGCCTGACTGCTTGAGAAAATTACTGTCATATTTTAGCTTATACCTTTTTAAATTATTCATTTTCTTGATTGTGTAAGGTCATTCTTTTCTTTTTCTAGAAAATTGACCCGAATTTATTCAGACACAGTCTGTATTAGGGCTCATAAAAGCAATTAAGGGGGAAAATCGCTCAGTTATTTTTTCTGTCTTAGAACAATTTCCTAAGAAACGGAACTTTAAGTAGTATTTTAATGTTTCATTTAACAACTTCATGAATAGTTTCATTTAATTTAAAGGTTTCCATTTTAAGGTATCTCTTAAATTAAGTAAAATGAAGAACATATTAAAAATTGTCTTTATAGACATACAACCTTTCCTAGTAGTGAAATGTCATTTAAAAAAAAAAAAGAAAGAAAGTTCACATACATGGAGGAGATTAGAGTTAATTTTCTACATACTGATTCTATTGTATCTCAATTTTTTTCATACACTAACATAAAAATATACTATTTAATTTTTAATTTTTTGGTCACAATCTGATTTCTAAATAAGTTGGTAAGCCCTTTTTTTTTAAACAAACTAAATTTTATCAATTAATTAAATATTATAGGCCAATTGTTTTACGTGTTAACTGAGTGTTAATACATCTTTAACTAGAGAAAATACTTTTTCCTATCCACAAAACAGTGTAAAAATAATTTCTATCTTCCTTTTCACAAATATTCCTATTTAAAATTATTTGAAAAGCCCATGGTATTCTTTACAGTAGGTATTTCACTATTTGACTACTAGAATACATACACTAAAAGCATATATTATGAGAGATTCACATACATACATTAAAGATGAATAATTCCTTTTTTCCCTTTTTCCCTCACATACTACCATTCAATATTTATCTATCTTCTGGAAGTTATGATATGCCTGCATTTGCTAAAAATCTTAAGGATAAAGTAACTAATATGTCTTGATTTTGCTTACATTCTCATTTCAGGACATCATTGCTTTTGCATTAAAAAGATACAGCAAATTTGAGGAAGAAAAACATGAAAAATCACCAGATTTTATTTTCATACTTTCCACTCAATAATTACCCATGATAAGATGCCCTTATGACCCTTGTTTTGTTGTTGTTTGTTTGTTTTTTCTAAGATCATCACTTCCTTCTCCTTTTCCTATTTTCCTCCCTGCCCCCTACGTGTTCTTCTGGTTTCCGGAGATGACATGGAATGTCATCTAATGTCATCTAATGTCACTAATATGGTAAGAGCAGATTCTTCCTCTCATTCATCACTATACCTCCAGCAATTAATACACAATGCCTACCTTATAAAACTGGCTCAATTTTATACTTAGATCAATTAAATCCCAAATTTATGTTTTTATATTTTACATTCAGAGGCATTTATGCAGTTATTTCATACCTTCTTTCCTTCCAGTACCTGCGATATAAAACCATACATATCAGAAGCCAAGCATATTTAAGTGAACATCATAAGATTATGTGTCATAGGTGGTTCTAGCTGCTGGATCAAATAACAATCCAACTTTCATTTCATAAAATTATTTCTACTTCTGTCAAATTAAGCTCAAAATGAGTTCATACTGATAATCTCAATTCTGTTCCTGATCATCTCTATCTTTCAAGCCTCCTTCTCTTGTTCATCTGTGAACTTGCATGCTAGTCATTAGGAAACGGGCTCCCATCCATTTAACTGTTCAATTTCCGAATGCGTGGTTAGCTGTACCAGACATGCTAGTTTGCAGCCATATGGGAAATAGCTTCATCAACAAGAGTGCGGTGCTTATGTGTTATGATCTTGCCTTTAGACTTACAAAATCCATTATTTGTTAAAGTTTCTTAAGTCGGCAGTTTCACATCTTCCTTCCTTCTACTCTATTGGGGAGATTATTTTATGTATTTGTAGTACAGTTAGGTCATTTTGTCTGAGCCTGCTTTGTATTCTCAGGTCATCTGACTCCCTAAATGATTTCTTTTATTAGTATTCATGAAGACCTACCTTCATGTTGTAAGTTTCTGGGGATTCTGATGTATGTGTAGTATATTTTATACACAATTATATTATACACAGAATAGTTTCACCACCCTAAAAAGTTCCTGTGCTTCACATGTTCAACTCTCCTTTTCTTCCCCTAAATCCTTGGAAGCCACTCATCTTTTTAGTCTCCTTCTGATTTTGCCTTTCCCTGGTGTCATAGAATGGGAATAATGTAGTAGGTAGGCTTTTCAGAATGCCTTCTGTCAACTAGCAATATACATTTAAAGTTTCTCCTTGTCTTTCTGTGACTTCATAAATCAATTACATTTATTATTGAAGAAATAATCTATTACATGGGTGCACAATAGTTAGTTTAATCATTTATCTATTGAAGAACATTTTAAAGGCATCTAGTTTTTGCCAATTATGAATGAACTGCTATAAAATATTCACATGCAGGTTATTGTGTGTCCATAGTTTTAAAAATCAGTTGAGTCAGTGCAAAGGGGTACAATGGATGGTCCTATGGTAAGACTTTATATCTGTGATCTGTATCTATATCTATCTTTATCTTGATCTATATCTAAATATAGCCTATATAATTACTAAATGTTGCTAAGCCACTTTTTAAAAGGCTTAACTATTCTGCATTCTTGTTGGCAGGAAGTAAGAGTTACTGTGGCTCCTCATATCTGCTTGCACTTACTGTTGTCGGTTCTTCCATTTCAGCCATTCGATGAGCTGTGTGGTGGTGCCCCATTATTGTTTTAATTTGTATTCCTTTAATGAAAAATACTGTATATCTTTTAAGGATACACACACACACACACACACACACACACACACACTTTATATCTTTTTTGGCCCAAATATCTTCCAGTCATTTATTCTCTTCAGATATGAGTTTCGTTTTGTTGGTTTGTTTGTTTATATTGCTGAGTTTTAAGAGTTTTTTACTTTTGGATACAAGTCCTTTATTTATATATATATATCGCAAATATTTTTTGCCAGTCTGTTCTCTTACCTGTTGCATACTTACTTTTTTTTGTTAGTGTTTTAATAGATTAATTATAGTTATCTTAAATTCCTTAATCCATAATTCCAAAATATATTTCATATATACATCTGGGTTTGATTATTTCCTTTTATCTTCACACTTTATTTTATTGTTATTTAGCATACCTTGTAAACTTTTATTGAAAGTCAAACATGATGTATTTAGTAATAGCCACTAAGGTAAAAGCCTTATAGCCAGAGGTTTTAAATTTATGTGGCTAGGAGTAAGCTTGTATTTAATATTTATTGTAGCTGTAGCTGCCTGAGGCCTTAAAATTCTTCTAACATTCTTTGTTTGCCTCCCTTGCTGTCCTGGGCTCCCCTAAGAATGCCTCCTTAAATAGGGTTGGTGCCTTGCAGCTCTTTCAGCTTCATTGTCATTATTCACTTAGAGACCTGTATGTTTGGTAGTAAGGTGTGTGGGTCAGGGAGCATTCTGTAATCTTATGATTGGATCACAGCATTTTAGGGGGCCTCTGTGCTAGTGCTATGACCTTCAAAATTGTCTTACACTGCCTCACCACTCTCAGGTTTGACAGAAAATTTAGTGGGTGTAGAGTTGGATAATTTCTCTTTCACTGACTCAGATAAGACTCTGGTAAATTATTGTTTCCTTGAAAAATAGGTTTTTTTATGGAAAATGTCTGGGGCAATTTTCAGATAGTTACTTTTCCTATCACCCTGCCAGAACTATGAGAGTTTTCCTTAGGGATTCACCTTGAGAACCTGGTGGGGTTTCCGCAGGTAAAGCCCATGTACAGTCAGGGATCCTGAAGACTAAGGGCCTTGGAGATTCTCACTATCATAATAGTCCACACCTCACCTCTAGCAATTCATCAGTTACTGTGCAAGTATTCATGATAGTTTGTGGTTCTCGTATCTTCTGATCCTAGTAAGTATATTTTGGCCATGATTATCTGTATTCACTTCTCTCCCTGGATTTTGGAGTCATGATGTTCTCTGTGAGCTCAATTTTTCAGTGGATCTGGAAAAGTCATTGATTTCAATGTGTTCACCTTCTTTTCTTGTTGTAAGTCAAGGAGTGACAACTTCCAAGCTGTAAGTATCAGAGCTGAAACTAGTCCAGAATACTGGTTTTTAGCATTTCTGTCCAGAAAAGACAATGCACTTTTGTCTGTATAGCAGTGGCAAGCACTATGAAGACGGCATGACCTAGCTGCAGGAGGTTCTGGGGAACGTGGTCCTGTCTGAGCAACCTCATCCCAGTAACAGCTCCGCGAGGGAAAGCATGGGCTTAGGTAAACAGTTAGGTCTCTCATCAGTAAAGCTTGTGAAGGAACAGACGAATCAACTTTAGGAAAGCACTTACTGAGTTCTTAACACTATACTAGATAATTATGTGATCTCATTACAATCCTTAATTACTACGTGAGAATATTAGACCATGCAGGAGACTGGATCAAAGACTTTAGTCAAATACCCAATGGAAAATAGCTCAATTGACATTTTAACCTAAACTGATATAACTGAAGAGTTCACATACTTTGGAAAGTGTTTGAACTAGGTTAGAGATTTTATTAAATTTTAATCTAAATATGATTACCATCAGCCCTGTGTATCTGCAGGTTCTCCATGTGCAGATTCAACCAACCTCAGATTAACATCCATGGATGTGGAACCCATGAGTGTGGAAGACTAACTACGGGACTTGAGCATTGGTGGATTTAGTATCTGCAGTGGTTCCCTGGAGTCAGTCTTCCACAGGTTCCCAGGGACAAATGCATTTATAAAACCAGTTGAGAATTAATTATACATACTAGAACATATTCTAATCAAAGAACATTGTATTTTCTACATTTAATGAAGTGGATTGTCACATTATATGCCACTATCTCTAAGTGAATTATTTAATATCCTTACTTCTGCTTTTCCAAGACCTCAGTTCGGAGACCACAGCTATTTCTTTAAGTACTTCCATCCTTAACTAGCTCTCCTCCAGAGCTCCTTTTTAAAAAATATTATATTCATCTTTGTTATGGTGATAATATATTCTAACTGTAACATGATGAATAATATATTTTGACTGTAATATAACAAATGATATATTCTAACCATAATATCATGAATAACACATTCTAACTGTAAAATATTCTCTGTTTTTCATAAAAAGGAAAGTTATTCTCATAGTAACTGACTTCCTTACTGAATTCAATTTTAATATTTTCTTAGTTGGAGCTCCTGGATAAAACAAGTAGCCACACATACCACCAGAAAATAATAACTCTGTCTCATTTTCAATATTTATACACCTTTAATCTTATTGCACTTGCCAGGACATTATAAAGCAATAGCGGTAGTAGCAAATACACTTGTCTTTTTTACATTCACTCTTGCTGGGATCATTGCAATGACTTCATCTCTAGGTCCCTAGACTCCATTATTATTCTATTCAATCAGCTCCTCACCGAGCATGGTAGCGATTCATTTAACTTTTGTCTTGGGCATTAGCTGGTCAGGTCAATGATGGCAGGAACTAGGAAAGTTAATTCAATGGCAACCACCATAAGGATTTTTATACCATCTGAAACAAAGTATAGTTGTACAATGTATATTAAAGTATACTTTTATTTTCATTTATTTATTTTAAGATTTCCCTAGCACTTTGACATATCTTATCAAAGAAAAGGGAATTGAGAAAATAGTAGGAATAGAGTCTTGTTAATAGCTTTATTCAATGGAAGGAAGTATGATAGGAATCTGGCAATATTATAAAATCCATGTTCCCAATGCATGCTAATGTGGCACCTAGAGGGTTGTAAGAATGTTATCCAAATTTTATTCTCCAACTTTCTGTTCTCCCGTCTATAATTCTATTGGGCAAATTTACCTGGAAGTCGGAAGACAAGGGAGCTATTGAGAAGTCCAGAAAAGTTAGCTATACTGAATGCTGAATTGCTTGGAGAAACAGAAAATGGAGCATCATTGTGAATGTTCAACTGGAAATAACTCGGCATAAGGGAATCCATCGTGTGCTGTTTCCAAGGGAAACGTTCTTTGTCCCATCTTAGAGCATGTACAACCATAACAACTGTTATAATGTTGCTGAGTGATACCAATTTAGTCATACTTCTTCAACTTTAAAACATTAATTACCAGTGACTTTCATCCAAACCTCTGGGGAAAAAAGAAGGAAAGGGAATTATTAAATAAAATTCAACAGAGCTATTTCAATTCCTGGTTTTGTGTACAGATACAAAGTGTAACCTTCATTTCCATTTTTCCTTAAATTCTGTGAGCATCTTAGCAGAATGGAGTACATGAATGGGTGACTTAATCCTTTACTTCTGTGAGACCTGAAACCCTAGTGTCCTCTGTTGGCTGGATAGCTGCTGCACAGGACTGTTAGACTAGTGCCCTTAAGAGGCTTCTCATTGAATAATCTAGTTTCCAAACTTGATTTTCCTTACTCTTATAAGAGCAACACATTTTTTCCTTTGAAATCAGGATCTGTCACTTTGGTGGTCAACTCTGTTTTTCGAGGATGGAAAATCATCTGAACTTCCGATGTAACAGACAAACAAAGCAATACGAATGGGCCAATAGATATATTACTCTTGTTGTAATTAAGATCTTTCTGAACCAGATTATGGGGAGTGGAAGCAAACATTTATTCAGTAGATTATTTGGAGTCATATGAGTATGGCCACACTCAGATTCACCCCATAGTTTATACCTGACAGTAGGGATATGACAGTGTATACTGTCCTTTGGTTTGAGGCACAGAGCTAAAGCTCCCAGAGGTCTTTCAACTAAAACCATAACAGAAACTTTGGTAGAAGTTTCTCTTCTTCTGTCAAGCCAGCTGTTCTGCAGTGATGGAGCACAAGAAGAATTAGATACTTAAGTTGTAGTTCATTGCCCCATTACTTTCTACATTAAAGGAGACTTTTGGTTGGTATTCTATAATTCCGAAATGATGATGGTGGCAGAGACACTAAAGGCAAGGGAGGCAAATCTACATCAAAAGTAATGTGTCCAATTTTGGGTTACAAATAGCTGCTCTGCCTGTGATGGAAAGCATCCAAAATATCCATCTGTTATCTGGGCCTTCTAGGAATAGAGGGGCAAAGAGTTGGCCAATGTTTCAGGGAAATTAGATACAGCAGGACCTTGGTAAACCCATTCATAGCATCACTTATGCCATTATGACAAATCTGTCCATAAACCCTTTGATCAAGCTGAAGTTGCCAGGTAAAATGGTTGGATGGCGTCTACATAACTTAGAAACAATTTCATTTTGTTTTAAACCTACTTGGGAGATTACCAAATCTTTTCCAGCAAGGGACAGATAGTAAACATTTTAGGCTTTGTGGTCCACATAATCTCTATTGCAACTACTCATCTCCATGGTTCTAAGCTCAAAATCAGTGACGGAGAATGCACAAATGAGCAAATGTGGCTGTGTTCCAATAGAAATCAATTTACACAGATGGCATGGCAGATTTAGTCCACAGGCCATAGTTTGCCAACCCTGATCTAGTTGGTTAATGAACAATTCACCTGTCCATAAGCCAGTCCTCTGTTAACTGGTAATAGGAAACAACGAAGAGGCCAGTTTCATCATGTATCACAAAAATCAGACCCAATGGTGTGCTGGAACTGTCTTGCACAGGCTCCCATGAACCGATTATGTATATATATAAAATTAATGTCTAGCATGGCAGTGCTGTACTATGAAAATCAGAAGACATGCTGATTAGGGATTCTGAGCTCCTCCAGCTGGGAGGCTGGATGTTGAGCACTACTAGCACACCACTGGTCTTAGCCCTTGCTATGCAGTTTAATTGCTTGAAGACTGGTCCTATTTTATAATGCAAAGCTGCTCTGCATGTCTTATTTTATGATTGGATAGGTCAGTTTACATTGAATGCATAATGTCCTGTTATATTTCTGCTTATGCCACTTTAGACATTTTCTGATTATGTATATTAAACAGTATCTCAATTGGTTGCTGATCCATTTTATTTATACAGACCCCACTATCAAACATCTGTCTTCAGGTTCTTGCTGTTCAAAACAGTATGAGAAGTACTTTGGTTCTGTCACTTATAATAGCAAAGTTTTCTTGTCTTTTCTGGGTAAACATAACAGCTGGTTACTACTCCAATTCCCATATTTCCATTAAGTTTAGGACTGCAGCCTTGAGGTGGCTTTATACACCTCCATCACTGCCTAACGGTGACTTTTTCAGCCAAGCTTGTAGCCACCTGTCCAATGGATCCCCTAACAAAAGGTAAAGGGTATAAACTCCAGACCCTTTGGAGGTTATCTTAGGAGATAGCTGGGTAGGAACAACATTATAGTTTTATTTCAACATTTTCCTTGGTCTAAATAAGCCTTATAACTGCTTTCTCTACCCCCTGCCCAAAAAAGGCAAAGTAATATTGGTATTCTTTCCAGCAGACAACCTTGAATCTAGTCATGAAATTAGCCACTAACAAATTATATATGGCAATTCCCAGTGACTGATCCAACACTCCCATGGAGGTTTAGTTTTCTGTGTAACGCTACTACTAAGTCAGACCTCTGGTTAGAAATACTAGCATTTTCAAATGGGTTACTGAGAATTTCTCTTTTTTATTTTAATTGTTGTTCAACTACAGTTTCTCTGCCTTTTACTCTCATCCCAGCCCACCCCCCCCAGCCCTCCCCTCCTCCCTCCCATTTCCACCCCCCTCGTTTTTGTCCATGTGTATAAAGGAACAAGGGTCCTTACAAACCCTTCCCCTTTTCCCCTGAAATTCCCTCCCCTCTCCTCTCTGGTCACTGTCAATGTGTTCTCTATTTCAGTGTCTTTGGTTATATTTTTCTTGTTTATTAGGTTCCTGTTAAAGGTGAGATCATATGGTATTTGTCTTTCACCACCTGGCTTATTTCCTTAGCATAATGCTCTCCAGTTCCAACCATGCTGTTGCAAAGGGGGTTACTGAGAATTTCTTTAAAAATAAAAAGTAGCTATCTCAGATATGTGGGAAGGGCTGCAAAAATTGCAGGTAATAGTATAGTTCTCAGGGACAGCAACAGCAGGCAATGCTGCTACTGTAGATCTGAAGAGAGAGACAGACAGGCATTTCCTGACACTAAGTCTACTCATAAAACGATCTTTTTGGTGGGGGGACACTGTTAACATGTACTGATCTGACAGGGAGGGGCCAGGGGAATAAGTAACCCCAACCTATCTAAACCCAATTAATAGCCACCGTGCCAGGAGACTGTTAAAGCTGTCAATTAAAGTCAGAGCTCCAGGCCACAGAGCTGCCTTGAGAACAGTCAACAGTGAATCTTGAAAGGTCACAGGAAAATACCTAGCACAGATATAGTGCCTCAGCCATAAAGTGGCTCTGAGAAAACTATAAATTAAGAAGAAGAGTTGAATGAAAAAAATAGTATCAGAAAAGTCAAAGGAAAAATTTATAGCTACAATAATGTTAATGGCTTCAATATGTTAAGCATTTACTATTTTCAAGGCACTGGGAAAAATCTCATTATTTCTTAAAGCATCTGTATGTGGCCTTCATTATTATTTTTTTAATGATGAGGAACATGTGTCTCACAGATGTTGTGTAATATTTCTAAGGTTACACAGAGAGTAAGTTAAAGGCAGTTTTATGCCAAAGTCGGCTTCTTGAATACTGAATTCTAAATAGTTGTGTCAAGCTCCATGGAACAGTTGAAGAAGGAAAGACATAAAAATAAATGCTGTTGGATTTGACACACTTGCTGATTCGTGATCATAGATTCTGGTGTTAAACAGTGGGTATTGCGAGAAGTGGAGGCAGCAGTTACAGATGATTTTGAACAGTGAGGAAGAAGTAGGGAGGCTACCAGTTTCAGGTGAATACAGATATCTATCTATCTATCTATCTATCTATCTAATCTATCATCCATCCATCTATACAGATGTTACATCTTTATATATATACCAGATATGTATTTTTAAACACACATACACACTTTGATATTTTAAACAGCATTATAAGTATTTGAAATAAAATAGAGTGAAACATTTTGCAAAGAAAAAATTCAAAGTATTGAGGGTGGGGTTATAGAGGCAAAGGATTCCCGAATTCTGTAGGGATACTTGGTTTCAGTATACAGTAATGGGCTTCCAACAATTTTCTTATTAAGATAGATGTGTATTATAGCGTACTTACTTTTATTTAATTGGACATATTCCATTTTTCATATGAAATGTTTATAAAACATCAAACTTATAAGCATACAGATATATTTTAGACTTTTAGGAAATGTTCTGTAGTATAATGATAAATTTATATTTTGAAATAGGTTTTTTCTGTGTGTGCTGTCAACCTGTAAATTATTTACATTTTTTTGCTTATTTTATTTTTATTTTTTTAAATCTAATTTTGTGGCCTATGATATCTTTCCAGAGTCTCTATAGCTTTGCAAAAGTAGAGGAAAGTGAAGTAACATTTATGACTTTGAAACACCAAGTAAATCTCACCTTTTTTTAGCCCCTTTTGAATGAATTTACTGGTGTCCTCATTTACTCCAACAGCTGAGTTCACTTCAGCCTCCCATGAATATGGAAACTGTTAACTAAAAATGGCAGTTCTGAGAACGCGTGCTATTCTGATTTACATGGAGACCCCACAGTGTACTCCACTTTCTGCATTGAGCTAGCTAATTAGGAAAATAATGATCACTCACTGTCAGTGACTTTTGCTCATATGTCAGCTACTGTTCTAAATGACATATAAATTATTTCATCGTCATACCATTTCTTTGAGAAGAGTTTAAGTAAAATTTCGTTTTCCAGATACAGTACAAGGCGGATAAATAATGTGTCCAAAGTACTCAGATCAAAAGTCTCAGAGCTGTCTGGTTATCGATGTTGAAAGTTTTCCCATTAAGCACTCTACACCATCTTCTAGGTTTGCCATTTGGTGTCCGAGGCCAAGTTCCTCAGTAAAGCTGCATATTTTAACCCTATGTTTATACGGAATGGACTAATAGAGAAGACAGGAGTGTAAGCCTCTCTGATACAGGAAGACCTTAGTCATTACGTATGGATTCCCTGAACCAAACTGCAATCTGTTTCATGATTCTTGACAGGGCACTCAAAATATTTTATGATATAATTTGAGTTAAAATAAAAGTAAAAAGTAGTTGGATATTTTAACTTCAGGAAAATCAGATACATACTTTTTATTTCTTTGTTTTTACCTGAGCTACTCTCATCTTCCAACTTGCCCATATTACGTCTCCAAAGGCATATCTGAGTGGGAAAACGCATCCATAGAAAACAAGGGGTAGACTATCTAAAGCTAAACATTACTGCCTTTCATTTAATACATTATTTGAGTTTTACTTGGCATTTTGACCTAGCTGTCATGCCTTATTACTATTTTAAGAGAAACATGAATTCTGCATATAATCTCCTACATTTAAAGATGTCATGAAATGATATGCTTCTGACTTAATCAAAATTTGCTATTACTTATGAATGATTTAGACACTGCACAAGAGCATAATACATTATATTTATATGTGTTATTTTTAAATATGAAATTTAATCTAAATTAATATAGTTTTTGATTTCACAATGTTTTCATAATTATAATTTCATAGTTTCCCTAAAATTCAATAGAAGGCACTGGAGACACTTTTTCATTTCAATATTAACTGATTGTGTTCATGTGAGCAAAGCAGTATATTAGGAACATGTACCAGTATACACGAAATGAAAGGTGTCTCACTTTAAACGAAGGTAAGTGATATATTATTTTTGATAAAGTACCAAATATTATATATGTATAAAAATGCAAAAAAAAAAAAACAACTAGAAGCATGTGAATGTGATTCAAACACCCCAGAAATAAAAACTCATTGCTTGTCAGGGGCAAACATCAACATATATCTTCTTCACTGAAAGTTTTTATCTATTATCAAATGCAGTTTACATTTGTCTAGTAGTTAAATTGGTAAAAATTTTATAAAGCAAAATGTATGCTAGAATCTTGAATGCTATATATTAATTACAGTTAGATTTTCTATTTTTCTCTAAGCATAAACAAAAATTTCACTCAGACACAAAAATAAAAAGAATTAAAGGCATCTCTAATGACTTCTGGTATCTCTTGAATATTCATAGTTGGGTCATTATCTTTCCAAGGGAAGTAGAAGCTGTACTTCCTTGTGGGCATATTACTTAGGTACCAATAACTAACAAAAAACTCTAAATCAGATTTATGCCTAATAAAGAAAGAGTACATGAAACAGTCTCTTCTTACCACTTTTGCTCTGAATTGTATTACTTTAGTTCCATCTGTGAGATATACACTCTTCATTGAGATCAACACCATTATCTGTATTTCAAATGTGTCTTTTTTATACTGTAAGAAACAGCAGAGGCTTGCCTATGCCAAATTTATTTATGCATAAAATGTGAAATGAATTATTTTAGACCATTATTCATCCAACTATGTACTCCATGGTTCCATTTGATAAGAGGATAATATTTTGGATTGCATTGTTGTTAAAGAAACAGTTGTCTCCTTTCTAAAAATGTATAATTTTCACAATGCTATATGAGGCATACCCTAAGATGAACAAATCATTATCTAATATTAATTATTATTTAAGAGAATTTTCTAAGTGATTTTCACAACTGAGACAATGTTTCAGCAAAAAATAACAATATATTTGTTACAATCATTGCATTTCAATTTCTCTATCTTCTATATTCATAATAGGTTATTGAATGTGACTTTTTGTTGTTTTTTTTTTTTTTGCTTTTTACATTTTTTCAAAATACAGTTGACATACAATATTATATTAGTTTCAGGTGTACAAGCCAGTGATTAGACATAACTTACTAAGCAATTATCCTGGTAAATCTTGTACCCATCTGATGCTGTACATAGGTATTATAATATTATTGACTATATTCCCTATGTTGTAGTTTATATCCCTGTGATAATTTGGTAACTGTCAATTTGTACTTCTTAACCCTTTCAGTTCTTTTTCACCCATTCCTCTAACTGTACCCCATCTGGCTACCATCAAATTGTTCCCTGTATCTATAAGTCTGGTTTTGTTCAGCTTGTTCATTTATTTATTTTTTAGATTCAATTATAGATATGTATTTATTGTCATTTTATTATTCACATTTCTAAATTTTTTTCTCTTCTGAAAGAAGACCCTTTAACATTTCACGTAATCCTGGTTTGGTGGTGATGAACTCTTTCAGTTTTTTCTTGTTTTTTTCTTCTGTGGGAAACTCTTTATGTGTCATTCTGTTCTGAATGATAGCTTTCTTGGGTAGTGTAGTCTTGGTGGTAGGTCCTGGCTTTTCATTTCTTTGAATACTTCTTGCCAGTCCTTACTGGCCTTCCAAGTTTCTGTTGAGAAGTCACCTGTCAGTGCTATGGGAGCTCCCTTGTAGCTAACTGTTTTCTTCTTGCTTCTTTTAAGATTCTTTGTCTTTAAACTTTTGCATTTTAATTATAATGTGTCATGGTGTGGGCCTCTTTGGGTTTATCTCGTTTTGGATTCTTTGCACTTCCTGAACTAGCATGTCTATTTCCTTCACTGGGTTAGGTAAGTTTTCCATTACTATTTTTCCACATAGTTTTCAATTCCTTTCTCTCACTCTCTACTTTCAATCACCCACATGATACAAACATTTGTACACTTAAAGTTGTGCCAGAGGTGCATTATACCATCCTCATTTTTTAATTAATTTTTCTTTTTAGTTTCTGGATTGGATATTTCTGCTTCCTTATCTTCCACATTGCTAATTTGATTCTCTGCTTCACCTACTACACTGTTGATTCCCTAAAATGTATTCTTCATTAAAGTTAATGCTTTCTTCATTTTGACTACTTCTGTTGTTTCGAATTCTATTTTTATGTTTTCTATCTCTTTGTTTTAGTTCTCACTTAGTTCACCTACTCTTCCCCTAAGTTCATTGAGAACCCTTATAGCCAGTGTTTGGAACTCTTCATCTGTTTAGCTCATTTTTCCGGAGTTTTATTCTATTATTTCATTTGGGACATGTTTTATTTTTTTTTTTCTCCTTATTTGCCATCCTTCCTGTGTTTATTTCTTTATATTAGGTAGAGCTGCTATGTCTCTGAAAAAATATTTTATGTTTTTTTTTCCAAAGTTGAGACTAAATTCCAAATAGAAGAAGAAAAGATTTTTATATTGCATCTTCCAAGATTAAAGAACAACTCAGTGTTGGGGGATGACAGTTGTGTCATACGGATTTTACTACAGAGGACTATAGAATATTGAAATGCAGGTAAAATATTTTTTGGCAAATAGATTAGCAGTCTGAAAAAATTTATAGTCAGATTACTATTAGCAGAATTAAATTAATCAGGAAATGGTATCCAAATTTCCATTTTGGCAATCACCCTGAATTTTGCTATTATGACCCATTTCCATAAGTGTTCTACAGAAGAAAGAAAATAGGCGAGTTAAAAAAATCACATTAAACCACAAAAAAAGAAACTAACTACCTCTCCAATCAAATTTTGGTGTATTGCTATTCTCTTTAACCCTGACATTTAACATTAAATATAACATGAATATTAGTTAGACATTCTGCTTCCCAGAAAAAACGTTTGTAATGTTATTCTGCTCTGTGTCAGCTTGCCCGAAGGAATCAAAATGAATTATTATTCATGTCTCTTTTATGTTGACATACATTCTGAAGGAGCCTGTGGTCAGAATCTAGGTAGTGAGCTTTGTTAACTTCTCATGAAATGTCTATTTGCATAGAGTTTAAGGGTTAAGTAGCTCCCCGTCTCTTACCTTGTATTATCGTAATTAGGCATGTACTTAGTATCTTCTGCAGTGTCTGTATTTTTTACACTCTTTCTTCCTGACAAAAATGAGTTTCCTTTCCTTTCCTTTTTTTTCTAAGCATATTGAAAATATCTTAATAGAACCAGCCTGGACACTTTTCATTCATGAATACTTTTCTAACCAATCTGATCCATATTAATTATGATTTCTGAATTATAGTGAATCTATTCTTCCCTATTATCTCTTTCATCTAGAATAAATTTAAGTGAGTTACCAAGTCATAGAATGATTTAAAAAATTCACCTTTCTAGATGTCACCCAGAATTTGTAGTATTTATGGCTAACATTGTTTTTTTTTTTTTTAATTAAGAATGTGTCAGACATATATGTAGCAGGTGGTTTTAATAAAAGGTTGAATGTGTCTGTTTTATTTTATTTTATTATTTTTGATGGGAATACCTACTGTTTTATATTTTTAGTTATATTTTATTGATTATGCTACTACAGTTCTCCCAATTTCCCTCCCTTTGCCCATTCTACACAGTACCCCCCACTCCCTCAGACAATCCCCACATCATTGTTCACATCCATGGGTCATGAGTATAAGTTCTTTAGCTATTCCATTTCCTATACTGTACTTACATCCCCATAACTATTCTGTAACTACCTATTTGTACTTCCTAATCTCCTCACCTCTTCATCCATTCCCCCACACCCTTGTCCCATTGGTAGCAATCAAAACACTCTCCCTATTCATGATTCTGTCTCTGTTCTTTTTGTTTGCTTAGTTTGTTTTTTAGATTCAATTGTTGATGGATATGTATTTATTGCCATTTTCTCGTTCACAGTTTTCATGTTGATTTATTAAACAAGACCTTATAACATTTGATATAATAATGCTTTGGTGATAATGAGCTTCTTAGATTTTTTCTTGTCTAGGAAGCTCTTTATATGCCTGTCAATTTTAAATGGTATGTTTGCTGGGTAGAGAAATATTGGCTGTAGGTCCCTGCTTTTCATGACTTTGAATATTTCTTGGCAATCACTTCTAGCCTGCAAAGTTTCTTTTGAGATATCTGAAAAACAGTCTTATTGGGATTACCCAGTAGGTAACTAACTGCTTTTCTATTGTGCTTTTAGGATTCTTTCTTTATCTTTAACCTTTGGGATTTTAGTTATGATGTGTCTTGGAGAGGACATCATTACATCCATCTTGTTTGAGATTCTGTGTGCTTCGTGGACATACATGTTTATTTTCTTCACCAAGTTAAGGAAGTTTTATTTCATTATTTTTTTCAAAAAGGTTTCCAATTTCTTGCTATTTCTCTTCTCCTCTGGTACAACTATGACGTGAATTGTGGAATGCTTGAAGTTGTCCCAGAAGCTGCTTACACTATCTTCATTTTCTGTGAATCATTTTTTTTTTCTTATTTTTCTGACTGGTTGTTTTTTGCTTCCTTATGTTCCAAATTATTGATTTGATTTCTCAGTTTCATTCACTCTACTGCCATTTCCCTGTAAGCTGTTCTTTGTTTCAATTAATGTATCCTTCATTTCTGACTGGACCTTTTTTTATGCTTTTGAGGACCTCAGTACATTCCTTGAGCATCTTTATGACCACTGTTTTGAACTTTGAATCTGGTAAATTGCTTCTCTCCATTTTGTTGAATTGTTTATCTGGAGTTTTGTTATGTTCTTTTTTTGAGCCATCTTTCTTTGGGCCATGCTTCTTTGTCTACTAATTTTGGCAGCCTCCTTGTGTTTGTTTCTATGTATTAGGTAGAGCTACTATGACTCTCTCTCTTGGTAGCATAGCCTAATGTAGTAGGTGTCCTAAAGGGTCCTGTGGTACAGCCTCTCCTATAACCCAAGCTGGGCACTGAAGGTGCACCCTTTGTGTGGACTGAGTAGACCCTCCTCTTATAGTTCAGTACTGGTTGCTATTGGAAGGTCTATGGGAGGGACTTAACCCAGATCAGTCAACTTTAAGGACTGGATGTGACCACTGACCATGAACCTCTGACTTCTGTGGAGGATCAGCTGTGCAGAGTCAGGGTGCTGCTGCTCTGACATGGTCTGTAGCTGTTCACTGGATTTACAGGCCCTGGGGTTTCCCAAGTGGCATAGGCCAAGGTCAGCTCCCACCTGTGTTTTGCTCTGGTTCACCTTGCCTGGGGTATAAAGCAACCTGAGATGGCTACTACTTGTGCTGGGCTTGGATATTCCCAGGTGAAGCCAAGCTGTGAATCTAGGCTGGCTGTTGCTTGTACTGGGTCTAAGGCCTCTTAACAAGAGGTTTGGGGGGTGAAGGCTCACTGAGACTGGCTGTCGTTTGTTTGAGAGGATTTGAAAAGTTGTGAAGCATGAGCCAAGACCAGCCATTCATATAAAAAAGCTGCTATTTACAGCTATAAGTTGGATGGGATGGAGCTTAGGGGATCTCCAGGGCAGAGCAGTGGTAGCCAGGTTAATGGAGTCTCATAATGGCACCTGGCTGCTGGCTCTGTGGCTCTGTGAAAGGAGAGTTCAGAAAAGAGACAATGGGCTCTGCCTGCCTTTTTGTCTGAGAGAAAGTCTTCCCCCAGCTTTTTGTTTGATGCCAGACTCTTCAGTTCCTCACTGTATGCCCCTGGTGCCTTTCAAGGTGCTATCCCAGTACTGGTACTCAGAGGAAGTGAGTCTCAGTAAATCTGTGAGAGGATTTTTTTAAGATTTGCTTGGGACTCCAGAAGTTTCTTCCACTGACCTAGTCTTTTTTGCAGCCAGAAGTAATGGGGACTTATTTTTCTGGCACTGGAGCTCTGGGCTGGGGCCTGGTATAGGGCTGGAACTCCTTACTCCTAAGATATCCCTTTCAAATTGTTATCCACCACACATAGATGTGGTGTTCCACATGTGGAACATGTGGTGTTATCCACCACACCAGACTGTTTTACAACTCTGTCCCTCTATCAGTCTGGATAACTGTAGTTTCTTTAATTCCATAGTTGTCAGACACCCATTCAACTTGAGTTCTGACTGTTCTGGGTGATGATTGCTGTATAATTTAGTTGTAGCTTTGATGTGGTTGTGCGAGGAGGTGAGTCATGTCTACCTACACTACCATCTTGACCCTGAAAGCCTCTTTTAAATCCCTGTGGTGTGCTAGGTTAGGGGAATGAAATCATTTTGAGCATTTTTCAAGTGAATATGTCATAGAAGGATTTGTGGGATCAACATAAATAACAGACCTAAAGATAAAAAGTCAGAGGATTAACAGGATGAGTATTGGAGAATTTACCCTATCTCTATGCAAGACCCAACAATAGAAATGATCAATTTGAACTTAATCCCTCTTTCTGACATCAAGAAGTAGTGATTTAGAACAAAGAAGTCTTTTGTGAAATGTCTTGTCTGTCTTTACAATCAGAGTTTTAGATCATTTGACGTATTTTTGAAAATAGCCATGTTCTTCAGTAGTAACCTCAAGAATAAACACATACACCATAACACTCAATACAACAAAACAAATATAAGCAAAATAATCAGTCTGTAATGCCAGCCTTTTTTTTTTTATTGGCCTTTGTTAAAAGCTCATTTCTTTCAGAGCCATGATTTTTATCTTCAAATAGGCTTCTAACTCTAAGTGTAGCTAGCTAACTTTATGCTAAATGTAGTAACAAAGTTCATTAAAAGAGAGCCTTTTCTATTTTCATACTTATACTCCAAAAACTCACCTCTGCTTTAAGAAGGATTACTTAAATTCATTACACTTCATCTGCTTAGCAAACTTTAAAATTGTAAACTCTCATTCAAAGGTTAAAATAACGCTGTTTAAAAAAGAACAATATTGACAGTTTTGCATGAGTTTTGTATATCAAACGATTCTATTGTCATAAACATTTATTTCTTCAACCTCTATAGGCTTCCTGGTTTATTTAGATAACAGAAACCTGTTATCCACCATGTGGATCACTGTGATTTCACAAAAGGGGAAATGTCAGCTCAGTGAAGTTTCCATTGTTTAAACTTAATTAGAAGCCTGCATTTTCCTTAAAAAGATTCAGAGAGCCTAGGGTTACTCCTAAGCAGGAAAATAAACACAAAACAAGATAACAGAAATTAAAACTGAGAAGAAATAGGTTGAAAAGGCAAGTTGAGATATAACCTAGAGATTAGAAGAAAATTGAAATGCATGGACTATTTTTACTGAATGGGCTAAAGTTTAGCTTTAGGTTATTTGTTGCAAAACAAAAACAAACCTGCTTAGTTACACAATTTTAATAACCATTAGATAAACACAGAAACATTACAAAAATACAATGATTCCTAATTGATACTAACTGATAAAACTAAGAGTATCTTTGACAAAATTCTTGTTAAAAAATACAGTGGTACCCTGGCTGGTGTGACTCAGTGGATTGAGCCCCGGTCTTTGAAACAAAGGATCGCTGGTTCAATTCCCAATCACAGCACGTGCCTGGGTTGTGCACCAAGCCCCCAGTAGGCGGGGCTGGAAAGGCAACCACACATTGATGTTTCTCTCCCTCTCTTTCCCCCTCCCTTCCTATCTCTGTAACAACAAATAAATAAAATCTTTAAAAAATATCCCTTTTCAAAATATATTGCCTTTACATGAGCAATCAAGCATTCCACCATAGAAGCCACAATAATTTTACCTAATATCACAGAGCCCTAGTAATTTTATATTTAAAACAAGAAAAAAATTTCAAGCTAGTGTTCAGTCTAATTTTTCTCATTCAGATAAAAATTTTAATATATTAAAAATGCTTAGATTTAAATAATATTGTTTATATGTTCTATAAGATAAACTACTTATATACTCTATATAAAGTTAACCAATTGAGGTCACTATTTATATGGACTATTTTAAAAATATAATGATAAATTTCTGCCAAAATAATAATTTTAGTTAAACATATTTGATCTTTTCAATTATCATATATATGTAAACTGCAGTATATATGCATGTTTTTAAAATATACAGCTTTCATTATAGTTTTATATTTACAGAAAAGTTGCAAAGATAATGCAGAGATTTCTCATATACCCTTCACCCATGTTCCCCTGTTGTTAAGATAATTTTCATGTCACACAATAACAAAGAAACCAATTTGCTTTCATTAGAGAAACCCAGATTTTATTTGAATTTTACTATTTTGTCCACAAGTGTCATTGTTTTCTGGTGTGCAGGGGAAGGCAGGGACAGTGGAGAATTTTGGGTTAATGGATACAGAGTGCTAGCTTATTAAGATGGAAAGAGTTCTGGTGATGGGTGGTGGTAATGGCTGTACAACAATGTGAATACACTTAATGTCACTGAACTGTACACTTACAATTTTTATCTTGCGTATATTTTACCACAACAAAGGTGACAAACAAATAAGATCTATGATGGAAGAACATGCCTGATATGTATGCAAAATATTTGCAAAAGATAATCAAATCGTCATTTAAGCAAAGAGGTGACAAAAATTTGAACTATGAAATGCCTTAGAGAAAGGAAAAATTTTAATCAAATATCCTTGACAACATGCTAAAAACTAGAACTCCTGGTAAACCTATTAATGTTATTAACAAGATGAAAATTCTTTCTTTAAAATGTTTTTAGGAAAATATATAAAATTTGTCAAGACTGAAGACTGCTTATTTAAATATACATAGAATTGCAGTTATAGGGCACATAGCTGGACAGAGGACAGAGGTTATTTATGCAAACTCTTAGCAAATCGGTTTTAAAACAGAGATGCCTCATAAATGAAAAGGCCTCCAGATGTCCCTCCCTATATTGATGAAAAGAAATCTGTCAAAACCCAAATGCATTGATTGAGAAGAAAAGATCATTTTATGGACATTTGTCTCATGAAGTTTTTTATAAATAGTTTTTCATCTTTAAGTATTATTCTGCTTGTAGAGCTCACAAGAAATCCTCTGATTTCTTGATCATTACTGGAATCTGGTGCTGGATAAAATCTGTTATTTACATTGAATTCTAATTAACAACCCAAACCTTTGTGCTACCATACATGAATTAGCTGATAAAAAAACAGTTGCAAAATTTAGAAGAGTAAGAATTAAAAATTTTAAATGTATGGGATAAGTCAGTAATTTTAAAGTTATACATGAGGTCCTATTAATAAAATTAAGATTGCATAGTGAAGTTTCATTTTAATATGATCATGTAGCCCTGGCTGAATAGTTCAGTTGGTTAGAGTGTCATCCTTCCCCAACCACCACCCCATATGCCAAGGCTGTGGGTTTGATCCCTGGTCAGGACTCTTGTAAGAGGCAACCAGTGAATGTATAAGCAAGAGAAACAACAAATCAGTGATTCTTTCTCTCTCCCATCCTCCAAAAGCAGTAAATCAGAAATCTTTAAAACATCACTTGTAGTGACATAGACTAGCGATGAAAAATCCAAAATGCAATTAAAAAAAATTTTAAAATAATGCCAACATGTATCCAATGTAGGTTTTAATGTCTACTGTGAGGAGGAAAGACTGTGTTGAGTCTTAGAGAAAAGAGTCCTGAAGACTGAAAAAATCAGGGCAGTTGAATTTGCTATATAGAGTTAGGAAAAATACATCTCCTGGTAATTAGTTAAATCTTTACAATGTAATTCTCCAGGTTGAAATTCCAGAATCAATGTTCATTGCCAAAAATAACAGTTCTCTCCTCAGGACTTCATTTGAAAAATGTTTTAAAATGTGCTACATAAAGCATGCCTGTGTTTTAAATTACATAAAAATTTTGATGTTTTATTAGTACTTTAATTAATTTAGAATATTTTAAAATATCCCGAAATTCTTGATCAACGACATATTAGAAAAGTATGTCCTATTTTGTCATCATTTTTTAAATGTAAGAACAGTTGTTGCTACCTGCAATTTGCTGCTTGCAGACAAGTTAATAACCTTGGCTAAGGAGATTCAAAATGGGAAGTGGAATTTTCAATAGTCTCTCTACCAGCAACCGGTAAATGGTGGCCTTTGAAAGCCCCTCTACTGGCCTGTCCAGGGTACTCCAAAGTGAAGAAGACCCTACACTAATGGTTAAAATGAAAGGAAACAGTGTACTTTGTTCTGATTTTTCAATATTAATTCTAAAATTCTTTAGAAACTTGAAGTGGTTATTGATAATGTAAATATGGTTAGGTAGCAAATGGTGTTATTAGAAAATACAAGGCAAACATTACTCAATGTGTGCATTAAATGTGTATGACTATTGAAATATAATCAAGGAAAAACTTATTTTTGTCTTGACCTCCTCTAAAAATTTTCAGAATTGAATTATAACTTCCTTGCAGCTTAGTGAAAAAGTGGAACATTCCTGTGAATTTTCATTACTCTTAGGTAATGATGATTTTTTAATAATAGTGGTCACATCTAGGGTCAAGCATGAAACATCAACTTGGTAATTGTGTATGTCCAATCTCATAATTAAGACATTCATTTGCATTTAAAAATGACTTTCATGAATTCTCAAACGGGGCACAGCTCGAATCTATTCACCTGCTGTTAGGGAATGGAGTATGGTAGGTTTTCTCTAGCTCTGCAATTCTTCTTTGCACTAGAAAATTTTTACTGAAACCAGAGGCACTGACAAAGGTGATAAAACTCTAAGATGCATGCACTCCGACCAACCATAAAGACTTATTTTGTAATGTAGCACTATGATGGCTTTGTGATGTATCAACCTAACTAACTGAAATTAGATTCTGAAAAACACCCTTCCCTGTATGTCTTGTGTTAGGCTTGACTACAACAGAAATTTTCTTGACATTTGGATGACAGAGGTAAAATAGTATCCACTATTATCTCTGAAGGTTGGAGTAAGACCAGACATCATTGCAGTTTATGTATGATGACCCTGATCTTGAAGGAAGCTCAGGTCTTTGGCTTGAGCCAAATCCCAAATTACAGCTCCGTTAGCAACCAATAGATGTCTTCCTTCAACAACTGAAAATACTGCACAAGGCACAGTTGCAGTTCTGTAGGGAAGGCCTTCCAGTGTATCATGTAGGTCAACCACTGCACAGAAATTAGAAGTCCTGAGACAAATGTGAAGATTCCATTGGTCCTCACGGGTTGTGGTTTGTTCTGATACCCTTTCTGCTGAAGCCTAAGAATATCACGGACGATAAAGGTGTGACATAGACTGCATAACCAGGTTTCATAAATGTGCATGGTCTGGCCCCTCTAATGAGTCTGTAATATTCTGCTATGCCTCAATCACCACTCCAAGTGTGTTCTTCCAAATTTCAGGAGGGAAACATATCTCCATATTTTGCCATGTGTAACACACACCCATATTTTTGGCCCAAACTTTCAGGAAAAAAATTGTTTTATTTCTTAATTCAATTTTTATTTATTTATTTATTTATATTTAGATACTTCTTTTGTTATTATAAAGGGATTTTATCATTCATTTTTGAAAATATTATGGCATAAGACATTTTATGTAACAAATAATTACAAAAGACAAGAAGAGATACAAGGTATTTCAGGTACTACCCATGTATAATGAGAATCCTTATTTTTCCCTAAAAATTTAGGCAAAAAGAGTGCACATCATACATGATAAAATACATTATGTCCCAAATCATAGGAGGCATATAGCGGTAGTCCTTGAAGCCCACACACTAAATCTGAAAAAGCAATGCTGCTTTAATAGAGCTGATCACACTCCTCCTATGGTATAGATTGGGAATCGCACACAGTGTAGTGCTGCACCAAAGGGATTTTTCTTTCCAGATATTTTCTCAGTCTCCATACCCTTGATTCATTTGTCTCTTAGTTGGAAAGATACTGGTACTCTACTCCGAAATTTCCACATGGTATTCTGAAAGTTTACTTGGAGAACTTTTTTCATTTGAATACTATTTCAAAGCTATTTTTTTTTTTTTACCATCCTTTATTTAGTGGAACATAGACCAATATTTTAGACATATGACTCATTTAATCCACACTACCTAGCCATGAGGTGAAATCTGAAGTTTCAGTTTACAGACAAATCAAATAGTGATTCTTCTTTTCTTTTTTTAGCCAATCTGGCTACAAGCTATACATGCTTTTAAAATCCTCACTTGAGGACATGGTTATTGGTTTTAGAGAGAGGGAGAGGGGGAGAGGGAGGGAGAGAGGGAGACACTGATGAGAGAGGAAACGCTGATTTGTTGCCTCTCATACATGCTCTGATTAGAGACCAAACTCACAACGTAGGCACATCCCCTGACTAGAAATTCAACCCAAAACAATTCAGTTTGAGACAATGTTCTAACAAACTGAACCATATTGGCCAGGACTCCTTTATAATTTTTTTTCTTTTCTTCCTGAAATACTCTTTAATGGACATTGCTGTACTACTTTCAATGAATTTCAGTAAAGAGTGTGGAAATATGCAACATTTTATTGAGTTGTAAGGTAGATCTATACCCCCCAAAATACACACACACACACACACACACACACACACATACACACACACAAAACAGAGGCTTTTTTCATTCTTGCCTACAATGATTCAGGAACTAATGTAGAAGTTACAGGGGAAATGTGTCTCCTCATGGGTTTTCTATTTGTCTTTGCTATTTCAATGGACTAGCCATTCATAAGATTGAAAAAGGATTCAATCAAGTTCTGTACAGAGTTAAGTACAAGGATCTAGTAGCTGTATGGGAAGAAAAAGTTCTTGACCCTCTTTATCCCTGGTTTGGTCTGAAAACTGAGTTGGCAAAGACAGAAGAAAAGCATACATATGCTATTGAAATTGTACCTGTTGATAGGAGCTCTTTCAAGAGAATAAAGACCTGAAGAATGACCAGAACAGGAAGCTTTTAAGCCTTTTAGACAAAGTAACAATTAATTTGTGAAGAATTGACAAAACAAAGAGGTTTGGTCTAGGGGCAGAAAATGGTAAAGTGCTAGAAAAGTCAGGGTTAGTTTAGCAAGGCTTGATGGATATCCTTTTTGCCTCTGGGATGATAAGAGTGTCTTTCTTAAAAGGAGACTACTTCCTGCCTTTAGGCAGAAAAGGAGGAGCTTTTCTGCATTTACTGCTTTGTAATTGCCTTTAGTTCAAAATAAGTTCTCTCTTTTGGGGTGAGATTCTGGTTTCCTTAATAACTAAATTACAGAGGGAAATGTTTTTCAACCTTGTACGTTGATAAAGTCAAACAGTTCAAACATTTAAAACACACACTTGTTTACTGGGGACTTAGTAGTCCAACAAAACAGGATAGTATGGAGTTCCATTCTTCCTACTTTTTCCTCAAACTATGAGATGAGTTAGTTCCTAAGGATGTCAGAAATCCTACCAGCGTATCATTCTTCCAGGAGGGAAAACCTCAGAATACAGGTGTTCCACTTCAGACTGACTCTGTTTTACCTTTGGTTTGGTCCCTTCAGAGTAGGTTGTAATCATTTTGTTTTCCCTCTTGCTTCTCAAAGTACTGAAAGCCTTGCAGTTCTTAAATGAGAGGCTTTCTTAAATGAGGAGAATGTTGGGTCGTTTTTCACTCTGCAGAGGACTGAGCGGCTAGGCTTATTGAGATTTTCATTAGAGGGGCTTCTGCTGTGTGGAGAGCACGTTGCGCCCTCGATATTTTCCAACTTACTTTCTACTCCCCTCTTCCTGACTCACTAGTGTGTTTCAGCATGCATTTCCTGTCTCTTCCAGGAGAAGACAGACTCATGCCTGCTTTAGGGCCTTGCACCTGTTGTGACTTCATCTGGGAATGTCCTTCTCCCATGTATTCTCATAGGTAACTCTTAACACACTGGTCTCTGATAAATATGACCACTTAAGGGAAGTCCTCTCTGACCACATATTTACCATATCCCACAGTTTTAGTTTCAACATAACACTGATGACTGTATGAAAATTCCTTGGGTGCTTTTTTTATAATCCAATAATTGTCCATCTCTTCAACTTGGTTATAGGTTTGAAGAGAGGTAAAATGTGTGTATGTTGTTCAACATTCTTTCTGTTCTCGCTGAAGTGTACTGCATACATAACAGGCATTCAATAAAATCTCTGTGAATTGAGTGAATGAATAAATGAATGTCTCTTTAATAGTGGATCTTTTTTTTAATTTTATGAATGTGTCATACGTGAACTCAATTGGATGTGTTTAGCATGGGATTCCAGTTGTTTTCCCCATGTGAGAACATTGCAAATACTTTACTTTTACCTTACACTTTTGGCTGACTGTAGAGCTTAGGAATTTGGTAAAATATTCCAGCGGGGACTTTTAGGCCCATTTTTCTACACAAAGCATTGTAAGACCTGAGATAACATTGGCCTACTAACATGTACCAGTTTACCCTTTTAAAAGAAAGAATGGTAACGATTTATATTATTTACAGGAGAGGACATAGAGAACTCAGTGAGGCTTTCCTGAATCAGGGCCTGCTTCCAAAGACCGCTTCACCTCATTGTGGGGTAATGGCATTTTGCACCAACAATCCCCAGCAGTGGTTGTGACTCAACATCAGAAAGAGAAGCAATCCCTTTTTTTTTACACAAGAACAGGACGTGAGATTTAAAATGTGCTTAGTGACAGAATAAATTGTACAATTTTAAAAGCTATTCAGGGAAGCAAGCACTTGTTACCATCTAATTTTTAAGAGTTCATGATAAGGATTGAGGATTGGAGAGAGAGGTATTGGGGTAAATAACACACAGATCTCCTACCTATTAGGTTTGTACTTGATAGGAGCAAGTATAAATTGCCTAAGAAAGTATTTTATAATTCTTAAGGCACAGATCTCTCAGTACCACTAAATTAAGAAAAAAATGTCTTTAATATAAGACCAAATAAAGATATAAGTCTCTCCAAATCTTAATTTCCTGGCCCTTAATTTCAGATTTCCTGGGCAGTCTTGATAAATTTATTAGCCAGTCATAGGACTTTCAAAAGCTGGTTTCAGCCCTGGATGGTATGACTCAGTTGGTTGTAGTGTTGTCCCATAAACTAAAAGATTGTGGGTTTGATTCCTGGTCAAGACACAAGCCTAGGTTGCAGGTTTGGCCCCTGATTGGAGCACATACAAGAGGTAACCCATCGATGTTTCTCTTGCACATTAACGTTTCTTTCACTCTCTCCATCCCTTCACTTGTCTCTAAACTCAATAAACATGACCTCAGGTGAGGATAATTTAAAAAAAGAAGAAAATGCTGGTTGCATATACTCAATTATTCATTCAATTTTTAATAAAATATAACATTATTGACTATCTACTTTTTCTCCAGCACCTACCAAGGTGATAGTAATAAAATGATTAATTTAAAAAAAACCCTCCTGTTGACCCTTTGAAGCTTACATTCTCTTAGCAGTGGCAACATAAAGCAAGTAAACACAAAATAGAAAAAGAGTTAGTATATTAAAGGTTCTCAAGTAAGATAAGTGAGCCCACAGAGCTGTGAGGAAGTGTATATCCTGAATAAATAAATTAGGTTGAAATTATTTTTTTCACTGAAATTATTTTATGGTTAAAAAGTTGATTAGGGTAAGTAATATTTTCAGTAAAAATGTATTTTGTAATGCCAAACCATGAATTCTGAAAATGTTTATAACAGAAGTAGTAAACATAATAAATACTATGTTCCCTGAATTATTGCTTTATCAATAGATGCATACAATTACAAGTAATTTACAGTAATTTACTAAGAAGAATTGACTTATTTCAGAGGGATGTATCTTCTGTGTTCAAAGAAACAAAATATTATTTCACGTTTATCTTAATGTACACATTGAGATGTATTATGATTCAATAATTAATTTCTTTCAGATAATGAAATAAGTATTTCAACATATAGATTTGGCAAGAAAATAATTAAGAAAAAATATCTTTAGAAAATAACTCTTCTGGCAAAGATGGAGGTGTAGGTGGACACACTGTGCCTCTTCTCACAACCAAAATTAAGGACAATTAAGGACAACAAAATTTAGATTAAAAAAAGTACCAGAACAGATAGAAAATTGAATTGTACAAAGTCCAACAACGATTCACCTAGACCGGTAAGAGGGGCAGAGTCAGCGGCCGGCAGAGAGGGATCACGGCAGGAAAAAGCAGTGGCTAGTGGTCCCAGGCGCACAGGCAGCGGTTGGCACACCCCAGGTGCATAGGTAGTGGTTACCAGGCGCGGGGAGGCAATGAGCAGATCAAGCAAGGTGCACCAGGTGGCTGACTACGGTCACACATTCTCGCACACAGATAAACCAGGCAAAAATGGGCAGCGAGACAGACTACATAACCCAGGACCCCAGCGCTGGGAAATAAAGCCTAAAAGCACTGATTGAAAACACTTGTGGGGTTGAAGTGCTGGGAGAGACTCTCAGCCTCACAGGAGAGTTCGTTGGAGAGACCCACAGAGTCCTAGAATGTACACAAGACCACCCACACGGAAATCAGCACCAGAAGGGCCCAATTTGCTTGGGGAAAGCGGTGGAAGGGACTGGAATCCAAGAGAGAGTAGAGCAAGTGCCATTGTTCCCTCTCAGACCCCATTCCCACATACAACATCAAAACCCAGCAAGTTGGCTGCCCTGCCCTGGGGAAAACCTAAGGCTCCACCCCTCACTACATAACAGGCACAACCAGACCAAAAAAAGAAAGAAAGAAAGAAAGAAAGAAAGAAAAAGAAAGAAAGAAAGAAAGAAAGAAAGAAAGAAAGAAAGAAAAAAATCCAAAAAGGGCTCAAATGGGAGAACAGATCAAAGCCCCAGAGCCAATTTATCTAAGCAACCAAGAGACAGCCAACCTATCAGATGCACAGTTCAAAACACTGGTGATCAGGATGCTCACAGAATTGGTTGATTTTGCTCACAAATTAGATGAACAGATGAAGGCTACAATAAGTGAAATGAAGGAAAATGCACAGGGAACCAATAGTGATGGGAGGAAAACTGGGACTCAAATCAATGGAGTGGACCAGAAGGAAAAAAGAAACAACCAAACAGAAAAGAATGAAGAAACAAGAATTCAAAAAAAATGAGGAGAGGCTTAGGAAACTCCAGGACATCTTTAAATGTCCCAACATCCGAATTATAGGGGTACCAGAAGGGGAAGAAGAAGAGCAACCAGTGGAAAACTTATTTGAACAAATAATAAAGGAGAACTTCCCCAATCTGGCAAAGGAAATGGACTTCCAGGAAGTCCAGGGAGCTCAGAGAGTCCCAAAGAAGTTGGACCCAAGGAGGAACACATCAAGGCACACTGTAATTACATTAGCCAAGATTAAAATGAAGCAGAGTATCCTAGAAGCAGCAAGGGATACGGGCACAGTCAACTACAAAGGAGTTCCCATCAGACTGTCAGCTGATTTCTCAAAAGAGACCTTAAAGGCAAGAAGGGGCTGGCAAGAAATATTCCAAGTCATGAAAGTCAAGGACCTACATCCAAGATTGCTCTATCCAGCAAAGCTGTCATTTAGAATGGAAGAGAAGATAAAGCACTTCTCAGATAAGGTCAAGTTAAAGGAGTTCATCATCACCAATCCCTTATTATATGAAATGTTAAAGGGACTTATCTAAGAAAAAGAAGATAAAAAAATAGGACAGTACAAAGATAGCAAACTCACAGATATTAACAACCACACCTAAAACAAAAGCAAACTAAGCAAACAGTTAGAACAGGAGCAGAAACACAGAAATGGAGATCACATGGAGGGTTAGCAACAGGGAAGTGGGAGGAGGAGAGGGGGAAATGGTACAGAGAAAAGCAACTAGAGGGTAGGTACAAAATAGACGGGGAGGGCAAGAATAATGTGGGAAAAGTAGAAGCTAAAGAACTTATGATACATGGACAGGAACTAAAGGGGAGAATGGTGGTGGTGGGGGGTGTATAGGATGGAGGGGAATGATGGGGGAGAAATGGGACAACTGTAATAACATAATAAATAAAATACATTTTAAAAATAAAAAAGAAAATAAAGAACTCTATTTTTCCCTCAACAGAGAAAACATTTGTTCTAAAATGTTATGTAACACTTCTATTCATTTACAGTTTTTAAAAATCTCATTTCACTGTTCATCAAGTCATATCTATAAAAATCAAATTAATTCATCCAAAAATATTTTGGTTACATGTTAGAATTGAGTATGTGATAATTTTTATTTTTCTCTTTTTTGCCTTTTTTCTCTTTCAGAAACATGAATTGAGGTTAGTAAAAAAAGAAATAAAAAATGTTTTTATGCCATTGGAAGTATTCAGAAGTAAAACATTTAATTAACTTAAAAACATATAAAATAATTTTACTCCTGTTTTTAATTAGACAAAAAATGAAGAGGATATGGATACAACACTTAAATTAAATGAAAATGTCATGAAAGGTAATTATTTCTGTTTATTCTACTATTAGAGGTAGTTAAAAATCAGATAATAAAGTTATTTAATTTTAGCTAAACTAAAAAAACAACTTAAAATTATTTATTATCTTATTAAATGTCTCTTTAGTTCCACTATGTAATTTAAAATTTTTATCATACTATAATTCAAATGCCATGGTATTTTCATATTTCCCATTAATTGAACTAATACACATTCTGTTTTTCATTTGAAACTACCATTTTAAAATGCCACTCCAACCTCCAACTGAATTACTCTTCTTTCGATGATACTAGAAGTGTGAAAAATAAGGAAGTTCCAATAAAATGAAATCCAAACTATTTTAAATTGCCTTAGAAAAAATATATTGTGATATAAATATAGAAATACAGTTGACACACAAGTGAAATCAGATTTCACATTATTTTATTTCCAATAACAGCAATGCCACTCACAATTTTCAGCATAGCACTGTTTTCTGCCAAAGTGTTTATTTGCTTTTATTGACAAGCTAAATGGCATCATGTTCACTTTGCCCAAAAATCAACTTGTGTTAAGAGACCTCTAAAATGTTTTCCTTGTCAGAAATGGAATTTTTAGAACAGTTAGTAGTCATAGATATTGGGAAGTGAACCCTTAACTTCAGATTTTGAAAATATATTTAATTTTGAAACACAATCTCCTTTGACTTGGGTTATTGTTTAATAAGACAAGTCATTATATATCTGATTAAAATGGAAAGCAATATTTGCATTATTTTAAGACCGTAATTTTGCATATGCATATAACCTGTACATAAATAAAGGGGCTTAGACACATTTATATGAGACAGCTTACAAAACCAATCAATCTTCTTTTTAATTGTTTCTGTGTACAAATGGAAAAAAGTGGATTATCTTGTTTATAGATTTTGATGTGAGAATCTATGTTCTGTTAAAACTTATTCAATATATTATTTTATCTGTAGTAGAATGACACTGTTTTAAGTCACATGGTTTTAAATAACTGCTTAGTATAAACTTTTTTGATTTCTGGAGTGAGAAACAAACAAAAAAAGAGCAGACAGAATTCAGTGCAGATGGCTCAAGATAAATGTGGCAATCTGACTATTTGTGCACAGGTCTTATGGGCTGACAAACACTTTGGCCAATTTTCCAGTCCTGTCCAATTTGCAATTGGCATACAGACAAGATATAAAGCTTTTATTGACTGCATCCTTCTCTTATGGCTTTGTATGAAAGCCAAGTGAGCTGCTGTGCCTGTGGTGTGATGTGAGGGGCTTTGCTGTATCATTTGTAATGAGAACACAGTTGTAGCTGTGGTTCATTGTCATGACAACAACGTGATGCTTCTATCCAAGAATCAATACTAATTCCTTGAGTCTATTTCTCTGCTATCGAAGTTTTACAGTAGTGTAATGAAAAATCCTGTAGCACTGGGTGATATAATAGAATGCTCTTTCCAATACATCTACTGAAAACACTTCTTTCATATTCCCAGGTTTTTTTTTTTTTTTAAACACAACTAATAACTAATGTGATAAGTATTATTCAAACCACTAGTCAAAGGAATGTGGTGAAATCTAAATATTGTCACTATGAATTGATCAGTGCCATGAGAAGCATCAGGCAATTGACTATGGCACTATACTCTGGGACTTAAAGATACTGGGTTTTTAAACTAATTCCAAGATTCATTTTCTCTGTTGCTCATTAGATATTAGTTTGCCTTTTCTTGGGTGCCTCTGAGAAGGACACACTAGCTAATAAGTACGAGTTGTACTTTATGACAAAATTAAGAAATATTTTGTAATGGGGCAGATTTTTCTCAAAATAGTGAAATTATAAAGTGTGAATTGCTTATTTTATCTATGTATTAATGTAATTTTAAATAACATCTAAATTCTCTAGTCTTACTTGAGCATATATCTTATCCTGCACATTTAGTCTATCTGGAGTGGAAATTTATAACAATAATCTAATTTTGGTACACCATTTTATTGACAGTTTTAAAAAATGCCAGTTCATATACAATGTTACAAAATACATAAAAAATAAAATCTTAACATCAGGAATGCTAAGCTAAGACAAAACTCATCAGGTTTTAGGGATTTTAGTGTTGTTTTTATCCATTTAGGATTATAGAAATTTATGCGTACATAACTGAAATGCACACCTAATCAAGTTTTTTAACCTTATTTGGTGTCAGAATATAAAGATAAGGAAAGTAATCCTTTTTAAACTCATCTCTGAAATGAAGTTGTGCAATAAATTGTATTGTTTTTTCTTTTCTCTTAATTCAAGTATGTTATTTGTTGTAGGTTTTTTTTTTTTTTCTGAAAAATAAATACTGAAATAGAGTTGGGAGCACAAAAGGTATATTTGGGGACTAAACTGTGAACAGAATAGACAAAACACAAGAATACGGGGAGCCCTCAAACCGCAGTATAGCCTTGACTGTCTATAGACTTGACTGTCTCTGCGAGACACAGACAGAGTTCTGCAGCGAAGTCCTGCCTTGGGTGGAATGGCGAGATCCTTAATGCAAGTGATTTGTACAGTTATTGTCTGAGAGCTGCTCAGGAAAGGCAGGGACATTGTTACCATGGCTTTGCAGAGGTCTGTCCCAATTAGGCATCTCAACCAGCCAAACTAACTAACAGTTGTTTCGAGTGTCTTCTACAAAGGAGTTCTGTCTGCAAGTGGATTTTTTCCTTTTCTCCCTTCTTCTTTGTCTTCTTGTTGTTCTTTTTTTCCCTGTAATAACTAAATCTGTAAGTCCTGATTACATTTTCTTGTTTCTTTGTTTCACTTTCACTTGATTTCATGTTAAGGAAGAAAGAATACATGCTGTTAATGTCACTTTGCATTTTCAAGCAAAGCCTACACTGTAAATCATCCAGTGAGAAAGTTCTCAATGACATGAAAAACTAAAAACTACTTCACTATGATTGCACATTGAACACTGAATAATATATCATTAAATCATCCTTCTCTTATTCTGTTTCTTTGCAATGTACATTTTTAGTAATGCATGTATTTAGAAAAATCCATGCATATAGAAGCTAAATATTTGGAGAAATTTACCTGAACAAGCAGGATGCTATCCAAAATTCCACTAGTTCTAGCTATACAGAGATGGAAATGCAGCTCAAAAATTACAAATGGCTCATGTCTTTTTGTTATGTCACTTTGAATAGAATCTCAGCCTGGATTTTTTCAATTCAACTGTAAGTATTCTGAGAAAACAAATCTGAGAAAAGTATTTGAGTTGAGACATTGATTGTGGAGAATCTCAAAAACAAAAATATTATAGGCACAGTATTTTAACTGTCTTCTCACGCTGAAAATAACAAAAAAAGACTTACAACATTTATATTTTGTCAAATAAAGTACTGAAATCACAAATTAAAAGATCTGTTTTAGTGCTCATGTATTTTGAAATAGACAACTATTTCTAAATATTTAGTTTATGTAAACAGATTGTTTATAGGTTTATATTTGTTTCTAAGTCAGAAAATATTTTTAATATTTATGGCTCCCAAGGTCACTTGCGGCTCTCTGCATTTAAATAAAATAGTATATTTCTCCTTAATATGTAACTTTCAGGGTGATAATTTTTTTTCTTTCTCAATGCTCAACCTCTACTGTTTCATATAGCACCTATTATATTAACTATTTAATAAATATTTGCTAACTAATACATTTTTAATTTAACTTTATATTTGAACACACTTTTATTTGTTTACAACAACTGATTCATGTTAAATTTTGGGACTGGTCAACAATTATAAGTATGAAATAAGTTGTTTTTACTATTTAGTATTTATTATATAAATAAGTTAATGGATTATGCTAAGTGTTGTAACACAGCATTCTCAAATCAGTGTCTTAACCCAATAAAAGTTTATTTCTTGCTCATGTTATGTTCCAATGCAGGGCTAGCAGCTCTTTCACACTTAGTAACATGCTCCTTATTGCATTGTCACTGTCATCATTGTTAGTCTCCAAGTTGCCGCCCACATGAAACAGGGTGGAGAATATATGTGGGTGATAGAGAGTGATCATATATTTATTCTGCTCATGTTCCTTTGGATAAAAGTTACTGCTATTTGTTCTCCCAAAAGTTAGAGGGATGAGAATTTTAACTGGAGAGTGTGCTCAAGGAAAGGAAAACAGACCTTGCTTAGGATTGGCAGTCATTGTCACTGGAATGTAAATTTCTTAGATTTTAGAGAGTTTTAATTTTTAAGTTATTAATTAATGTTATATTTTGTTGAATATATTTTCAATTTCTCTGGCTGGCTTAACTCTAGAGTAATCAAATACTAGTGTAGTAGAAGTTTTTATACAACCAAATTTTTCTTCTTTTTTAATAATCTTTATTCTAAAACAAAAAATACAATGGCCACACACATAAAGCATTAGAATACAATTACATTTATTTATTTTTAAGGAAATAAAAGTATAGTTCCTGTTAAAGTAAGAGAGAATGAAATGATTGATTCTTTTTTAAAATTGCTATTCAAGTACAGTTGCCCCATTTATACTCCTACACCCCACCCATCCCTGCCTCCTACCCTGGAACCTACCTACTCCCTTTGGCTTTGTCTATTTGTCCTTTACACATGTTCCTTGATGGCCCTTCCCCTGTTATCCCCTATTATCCTTCTCCCCTCTCCTCTCTGGTTGCTATCAGTTTGTTCTTTATTTCATTGTCTCTGGTTGTATTTTGCTTGCTCATTTGTTTTGTTGATTAAGTTCCACTTATAGGTGAGATCACATGGTATTTCTCTTTCGCCACCTGGCATAATGCTCTCCAGTTCCATCCATGCTGTCATGGACAGTAGCATGGATGGAACTTCCTTTCTGCTGCATAGTATTCCATCATGTAAATGTACCATAGTTTTTTGGTCCATTCATTTACTGATGGTCACTTAAATTGCTCCAGCACTTGGCTATTGTACATTTTGCTGCTGTGAACATTGGGGTGCATAGGTTCTTTTGAGTTGGTGTTTCAAGGATCCTTGGAGTATAATCCCAACAGTGGTATTGCTGGGGAAATGATTCACTCTAAACCACAGACAGCAGTTCTACTATGGCTACTATGAATTGTCAAAACAATGTTTTCACTACACAACTACAAGAGCTGGGCAATAATTAAAAAAAAACATAAATTACAATAAAAATAAGTAGACTTGAAAGCACTGAAGAGGAACTAAGGCAGCCAGAACTTCTGAAACCAAGGTTGCAGGGTGAGGTATAATTTGATGGATGAGAGGACTAGTGGTAACACCAAGAGCAAAAGCTGAGGTACTGAAAATCTAAACAGGAATATTGGCAGTCTTACTGTGCTGGTGACCTAGAAATCGGGGCTCAGGAAGACAGAGATGCTATTAAACATCCCAGTGTTTCAGCTGAGCCTTCTGAAATGCCATGTCCTGAGAGTGAAGCAAACAGAGCTTAGAGCAGCCTGCCAAGCTGAATATGTACTCAAATCACCTCAGGCTCTGATTGGACCCCTATCATTTGCATTTATTCAACCACTGCTTCCTTATAATTTTTATATTTAGTAAAAAGATCAATTAAACAAATAAAAGCTCTATAAGACAGGGCAGAGAGAATGACCAAAAATAAAAGAAAACTAATTGATAGTAGAAACAGAGTAAAAGCTAATCCTTCTTTTGTAGTTGAAATGCACTAGCATGAGAGAGTTGATCCGTAACTAAAAGGAAATAGAAGCAAATGGAGATGTTCATCAGAAAAAAATGGAATGTAAAAACAGCTATCAAGTTAAAACCTATAATATTGAATATCCTAGAGTATGGAGCGCTGAATATTGACTATCTAGAGTGTTGAATCTCGGTTTAATAGGCAACAATTACTTAAAAGTTGGGTTGATGACCTGGAGAATAAACATCAATCCAAAGACACTGAAATTGAGAACAGGCTGACCGTCACCAGAGGGGAGAGGGGAGGGAATTTCAGGGGAAGAGGGGAAGGTTTAGAGGAACAAGTATAAAGGTCACATGGACAAAAACTAGGGGGAGGGAGAAATGGGAGGGAGGTGGGGAGGGCTGGAGTGGTGGGCTGGGATGGGAGTAAAAGACAGAAAACTGTACAATCAAAACAAAAAAAAATTAAATATATCAATAGATGTTAGTCTACTTGAAGCACAAAGAGAAAAGACATGTGAATGACAAAATGAACTACAAGTGAACTATGTGTGAACTACACATTGAATATGTGTGAACTATACAAGATACAAGTAGAAAATGGCACAATGTCCTCAAGTGTGAATGACTGGAGTAATAGGAAGCAGAGAGGACAGGGATGCAATGACTGAACTAAGTGAATAAAGTGATACAAAACTCATGCAAGACAAACACAAACATTGTCAAACCTTTTTACATCACTCACGATCAGATTGTGAAATCAAACAAATTTGTGTTAGGGATCTTACCAATCATTGAGGGCCATTGTTCAGATGCTTCCTCCCCACATGAGATATGTACCTTCTACCCGGTAAGGTCATCTCCTTAAGTGCACTTCATAGGATCACCTTGTCCAAGGGAGAGAATGTTTAAGTCATGGAACATCTCCATTTTAAATTCTGGAGTGTATTTTTAATTGTTTATATGTCATTATCCAGGAAGCCGCCCTCATAGGTTCTGGACTTATATACAGCATAAGTCATTTGTTTTCCTTAATGTCCTCCTAAGGTTTTTCAATAGATGAGTTCCTTCCTCCTAGAGAATACTATTAGGCTATTCATTTAAAGGTCCAGTTGTTGCTGATTATATCTGTATAGATGTGTGAGTGTTTCTGTTTATTGTTATTTTTATGTTCTGCTTCCCTTACTGTTATTTTTACCTTTTATTTAAATGCCTTTTTTCTTGATGAATTATAAAATATTTTTGTGCAGATTAAAAAAAAATATGTTCCAATATTGATCATGATAAAATATAATTTGGAAGAAGATAAACTTTTTAATTACTTTTATATGAAACAGATGCCTGGATATATATGTTGATAGAACAATTGATGGGTAGAATGATAACTAACTTATAAACGTAGTAATTGAATTTGCATTGTTTTTTTTCATGATTTCAAAAGAATAATAACTTACTTTAAAGTAATACTAACTGACTTCTTTTTGGTCCTTGTTTATTAGTAATGTCTGGCTAGTTCATAATGTCAAGTAAAATTTTATTACTTTGTTCTCAAAACAATTTGATAAATGTACATAATTTTGTTATCAGTTTAGTGAATTATTTTGCTAGTAATTATATAAATTTTATCTCAGGGATGAGTCTGTAGTTTTCTTTTTTTTTGTGTGTGTAACAACTTTAGGGACTTTTGACACCATTCTTTCTTAAAGGAGTTCCTTTGTAACTGTTTATTAGAAGTTGGAGATAACTCACTTGTTAAACTCTGATTTTAGATCTTTAAACATTTTTCTTAAGGTAAGATTTTAATTTTCCATATAAGAAAATAATGAGATGTTACAATTTACTGGCATTAAAGAGTATGTAATATTTTTTATAGTGCTTTGGATATTAAAAACTCTTCTGGGTAATAAGATTTTTTGACATTCTTTGTTTAAGCTTTATTGAAGTCTACCTTATATAGAAAAAATATTCCATATATTTTCTGTGTACATCTTGATGAGCTTGGACATGTATAAATCCACGGAGCCATCAACACAATCAAAGCACTAAAGATATTCATCACTTTCAAAAGTTGTCTTCAGTTCTTTTTTGGATGTGTGTGTTTGCATGTGGTGTGTGTGAATTAAGAGCAGTGGAATGAGATTTAGCCTCTGGCTTTTAAAAATACAAATATCATTAGAAATGGTGCTCATACATTATTTTTATTAAGGAGGACTTTAGTTTTCTCTGTGACCAAAAATATAATCTGTTTATTAAACATAATATACACTACATTAAAATTTAAAAACATATAAAAATAGTATGGACTCTTATGTTGTCTTTGGGCAAGTAACACAATACCATAAGAAACAAACAATTATTTACTGCAATGCAAGAAAAATTTATCATGAGTTGTAGGTGAAAGATATGATTCTTCCATAAAGACTCCCAGAAGATAAATAAATTAGCATTATAACAGAACGTTGTAATGCTGGTATATAGAAAATAACATAAAAACTAGATTTTAAAAAAGTTTATTTTTACTATGACTAATCAGAAAATGTAATCTTATTTGAAAGATTCAGTCGTGTATAACAACAAATGATCTCACTTATAAGTGGAGCTAATCAACAAAACAAACACGGAAGCAAAATACAACCAGAGACAGTGAAATAAAGAACACACTAATAGTAACCAGAGAAGAGGGGGGAGAGGGAAAGTAGGGAATAAGAGGGGGAGGCCATCGAGGAACATGTATACAGGACACATGGACAAAGCCAAAGGGGGTGCGTGGGGCAGGGTGGGGCATGGTAGGGTGAAAATTGAGACAATTGTACTTGAATAACAATTAAAATATGTATGTTTTTATACTCACAGAAATATACCTAATAAATGTTATGAAAGTCTTCTTAATGATTATAAAAACTTTTTAGGAAAATTAATAAATATTTGAGAGATGAAACATTTACTAAATTATGATACCGTGCTCATTTTAATATACCCAATTAAGTCTGTTAATTCAAGACATTTTTGATAAATACTTTTAAATTATTTTACCCTTGAAACTTACAAGCTGATTAAACATTTATATAGACTATTAAAGGAACCATAATTAGCAAGAAAATATTGAGATGAAATGGGTAGGGGGTTGATCTATTATAAAACTAGATAATAAAAATAATGTGATATGGTGCAGAGACAGACATGCCAATTAATCAAAATTTAGAGTCTATGAATTCGCAAATTTACAGGAACTTGACGTGCAAAATGTAGGAGAGCAAATCAATATGGAAAGGAAAGTTTGTGAAAGCAAGTTCTGTCGTGTCTGTCTCTAAATTTAGGCTCATCAGCCATCCTCATAGTAGAGTGATTGAACTGAGTACGTTTTCAGTGTGTTGATTCTTGGCATGCGCACACCTAAGAAGGTTTATTAGTACTTTATACAACCTAATTTTGTATGTCTAACTCTGGATTATCAGTTCATCATAAGGGATTGTTACTGACATTTTTTTTTATTATCAACATGGTTCCTGTGCCTGAAACATGTCAGGTCTCTTATAAAATGTTTCTTCAATTTGCATATTGTTTCAATATGATTTGAGAAATACTGATGTCCCATAAAGGAGACACCGGAGAGAATAGTTTAGAAATCTGTACTATGACATTTAATTTTCTTTTATTCAACCTTATTTGTGTTTTTATACTGTCACTTGTTACACTGTGTGACTTTACTTTCAAAACTTGTCAGCAGGTCAAGAGTTATCATTAAGAAACTATTGTAATTTTTTTGAAGTTATGATGATATGCTTTTGAATTTTAGCTCACCTTATTTTATAACTTAGGCATACTTGGTGTTTTGGGACCTCAGTTCCTTAAATAGTAAATTGAAATAACAATGTCTTGTCATAAGGGGTTATTTTAAAAAGATAGTTGCCCTGGCTGGTGTAGCTCAGGCTGCACACCAAAGAGTCATCAGTTTGATTCTCAGTCAGGACACATGCCTGGGTCATTGCCAAATTCCTGGTAGGGGGACCAGGAAAGGCAAACACACCCTCATATTTCTTTCCCTCTCTTTCTCCTTTCCTTCTACTCTAAAAATAATAAATAAAATCTCTTAAAAAGGTAATGAATTTAAAATAAAGGAAAAATCTACACCTTTAAAATAAATTATGTTCCCTAAAATATCTATGATAAGAGCAAGAAAATGGTATTGTTTTACATAAAGATTAATTCTAATATTTATGTTTACTATTAATTCTCAAGCTATTTGGTTAATTAAGAATAAGAAAAGTGAAGGTTTATTTTACCTTCTCTTATTCTTTTTCTGATGTTCTTTCTACCTTGATGTAGATTTCAGTTTCTGAGCTCTATTATTTTCCATTTCTCTAATGAATTTTTTAAAAAATATTCCTTGCAAAGCAGGTCTACTTGGAACAAATTCCTTAGATTTTGTTTATTTGGGAAAACTTATATTTCTCCTTGACTTTTGAAGGATAATTTTGCAAAGCACAGAACTTTAGTTTGGTGGAGTTTTTCCCCAATACTTCAAATATCTCACTTTGCTCTCTTGCTTCTGTGGTTTCTGAGAAGTTAGAAGTTATTCTTATCTTTGCTCCTCCACAGATAAAATGTTACTCCCTTACCTGCTCTGACTTTTTTAAAGATTTTTTTCTTTACCTTTTTTTTTCCTGGAGATTAACTATAATATACTTAGGTGAGTATGTGTGTGTGTGTATGTGTATATGTACACATACACACACACACATATATTTTTGACAATTATTCTGCTTGGTGTTCTCTGAGCTTCTGCATTTGTGATTTGGTGTCTGACATTAATTTGGGGAAATAGTCATTATTGCCCCAATGATTTCGTCTATTCCTTTCTCTCTAACTTATTCACATATGCTTATTTGATGTATAGTTTCACCATTTCTGCCTATCCCACAGTTCTTGTATATTCTGTTAATTTTTTCCAGCATGTTTTTCTTGAAAGTTCTTGAAAGTTTTTATTGGAATATCCTCAAGCCCAGAGATTTTTTCCCTTGGTCATGCCCATCTACTAATAAAGGTATCAAAGTCATTTTTTCCCATCAAGACATTTTAATTTAGGCTTAAACATTATTTTTTATTGTTTCTTTAAAAGTCCATCTCTCTGCATGCATCAACTATCTGTTCTTTCATACTGTCTACTTTTTCATTAGAATCTTTTGCATATTAATAAATTATAGTTTTTAATTTTCATTTAGTACCCAGTCTGTTAAACCTACCATTTCTGCCAAATCTGACTCTGGTCATTGTCCTCAAATTATGTTCTTTGCCATTTACTATGCCTTGTAATTTTAGTTGAAAGGCAGGCATGTTATACAAAGCAAAAGGAGTCAGGACTTGAACATATGAATTTTGGCATGATACAGTTTAATCCACAGCATTTCTATTTCAGATTAATGTTTTTAAATATATTTATTTATTTTTAGAGAGAGGGGAAAGGAAGGGAGAAGAGAGGCAGAGGAACATCAGTGTGTAATTCACCCAATATGCCCCACACTGGGGACCTAGCCTGCAACCCAGGCATGTGCCCTGACTGGGAATCAAACTGGTGGCCCTTCAGTTTGCAAACCTGTGCTCAATCCACTGAGCTATATCAGCCAAGGTCTATTTCAGATTAATTAAAATGTCCCCTTATTTTCTTGTTAGTCCATAAATAATTTCAAAACATATTATACATTTTCCAGGATCTTACCATATAGCAAAAGAAACTTCACACTATTTTCTCTATCTGGTGTCAGTTCAAAAGCCTTTCTAAATGTTTGTCCTCTTGTTTTCTTTATACTGCAAAAGATTTTATTTACTAACTCAGACCCTTTGATACTTTTATATTTGTTATCTTTATTATTTAAGAAACTGACTTTGTCAAAATAGAGTGAGGTTAGGCTGTGCTAACAATAGTGTAAAAGCCAATTCTATTCAGACATAGTCACAATTTGGCAATCAAGGGAACTTTAATCTCTAGGAATAGATTATCTATAGCTATCTGTGGTTCTTAATCTATGCTCCCTTGACCATCAAACTGTCTTCTGTTCTTTAAAGGTAACAATGGTGATTTTTTTCTAAAACAACTACAGTAAATATTTCATAAATTACCCCTATTTTACTTTTAGGAGGATTTTGGCAATTATTGATTAGCAATTAAATCAGAAAATATTTATTCACTTTTTTCTTAATATCGCAAGTGTAGATTGTCAAGTTGAGTTTCTAACATTTGCAATGTGTATATTTTAGAATCATAACTGATTCTCAAATTGCTGTCATTTAACATATTCAGAAAGTATTCAATGAGACTGTTTATCAGAAATCAAAATGGAGATAAATTTTGATGTCTTCAGAAACCTTGAGATATACTTGCATTTTTCAAATTTAGTCAAAGCACTTAACCTGTCTTTACTAACAGTATTGTAAGAGGCTACTGGATGCTATTTTGTCAATAGATCACATTGTGGGTGTTTTCAGTTTGGACATATGTGAATTTGACTCACATGTCATTTTCGTTTCAAGGCAGTGTGAATTTTTGAAGATACAGGCAATTTAAAATGAAGCTTCTTGCATACAAAGAGAAGCTCTGAATGGACAAAACTCAATGTCACTTCAGCATCACTGGCAAAGAAAGGGGATCTATTTAAGTTTTTCCTGCCTTTCAGTAGGGAAGAAGCTTGAGGTTAGTTTACACCCTGACTACTTCATTTACAATTCAATTAGGATGAATGTCACTGGAGGCAAACACTGTGAACAGCATTTTTAGATTCATTTATAAAGATGTCTACCAGATAATGCAGGTTCAGTTTCAGGAGTTAACTTCCTATGGAACTTCAGGTATGCTAGGGAGAATTACAGTCCCTTCCAATCATTAAAATGCATGCATGGAGAACTTCAAGCCAGCTTATTCATCACTCCTGAAACGCTGACAAAATGCTTAAGGGCCTACTGCCTCACGAAGGTGAAGTAAGAAAATTCCTCACTCTTTAAGGTTCAGGAGACTATTTTGCATAGCTAAGTCCATTTTTAACGTAAAACTTATTATCTATGGATAAAACAATGCATTAATTACTGCCATTACACAGCATGCTGTTTCATATGTAAACATGATGTCTGGGAGAGAAAACACTAATGTGTTGAAGCACGACATAGCACGCCCTAAATTTTACTTTTTCAGGTGTCATCATTCCGAAGATCATTTCTCTTCTCTCCCTGAAAATCTGATTCATATTTAAGGCTACCAATTCTTAACCTAAAAAATAATTATGCTTGTAAAATAATAGTTATTGCTTTTATTTTTTATATTCAGTTTGTTATTTATTAAAATAATATATTTACTTCTAATGAATGCATATTATATTAATATTTTTTATTTGCATAATATTGTACTTGTAGTAGTATGTACTGATATACAGTAGGCATTCCAAAATTATTTTATGGCACACATTTATAGAATTAGAATTCTTCTTAACTTTTCTTGGCCTTTATTACAAATTATAATCAGTGGAACTCCAGTGATTCTTGTGAAATAAACTGTGAATGTTCTAGAAAATAAAACCGTTTTCAAGTTTAAATTTATCATTGAGATTTGGAAGAGTTAAACAATATCATATCAGGTTATGAATCAAAGAACTTTAGTTTTCCAAATTAGAATTAAAGTTGGAATGACTCTAGAACTTCCAAATTTTTTGTATCATCCCATGCCAAAGCTGAGGTCAACTGCAAATGTAATCCTTGTGAAAATGATGCAGGGTGCAGCCAGGAGGGGGGCCCCCAAAATAGGGATTTGGAATGGGCCCAGAACTCAGGGTGTCCAGGGAATATTAGAGGGACATATGGGATGTCCTCACCCCTTCCCCCACAGGTGTGAGTTGG
>PVKU01010630.1:0-50299 GCA_004027475.1 Anoura caudifer | reverse complement strand
TCTCCCTCTCTTTCTCCTTTCTTCCCTTTCCTTAAAGCAGGCCCTTTAGTATCTCTTGCAGAGCTGGCTTGGTAGAGGTGTATTCTTTTAGACTTCTTTTGTCTGGGAAGCTCTTTATTTGGCCTTCTATCTTGATTGAAAGCCTTGCTGGGTAAAGTAGTCTTGGTTGCAGGCCTTTGGTTCTCATTACTTGGAATATTTTTTGCCATTCTCTTCTGGCTTGGAGTGTTTCCATTGAGAAGTCAGATGCTAACCTAATCGGAGCTCCCTTGCATGTTACTTCCTTTTTCTCCCTTGCTGCCTTTAAGATTCTCTCTTTGTCTTGGAGTTTTGCCATTTTAATTATGATGTGTCTTGAAGTGGGCCTCTTTGGGTTCCTCTTGATTGGGACTCTGTGATTCCTGTATTTGTGTGACTTTTTCTCTCATGAAATTAGGGAAGTTTTCCATCATTACTTTTTCAAATAGGTTTTCTATCCCTTGCTTTTCTTCTTCTTCCTCTGGTATCCCTATTATACACATATTATTTCATTTCATACTGTCTTGTATTTCTCTTAATCCCTAGTCATTCTTTCTCAGCCTCTTTTCCTTTTCTTGCTCCTTCTGGCTGTTTTTTTCTACTTTGTCCTGCAACTCACTGATCTGATCTTCTGCTTCATCAGTTCTGCTTTTCATTCCTTCCACTGTGTTCTTCAGTTCAGAAATTGTATTTTTCATTTCCTCTTGGCCCTTGTTGATAGTTTCTATTTCCTTTTTCATGTTGATATACTTTGCAGTGAGTTCATTGTAGCTTCCGTGTAGTTTCTGGTAGCCCTTTGAGAGCTCTTGGAGCTTCCTGACAACCATTCCTTTGAACTCAAAATCTGATAGTTGAGTTGCCTCCATTTCATTGAACATTCTTTCTGGGGCTTCCTCCTTTCTTGTCATTTGGGGATTGTTTCTTTGTCTTCCCATTGTTTGTGAGACTCTTCTTGTTAGCATCAGCTTCTTAAATTGATTTGTTCTGGTTCCCTGGGTTTATGGTGTGAACTCTGTGGTAGAATGCCTGTGAAATTCAGTGGTGCTATCTCCTTTGGGTAACCTGGTGTTCACTGCTTCCAGTGTCTCAGCTGTTGAAATGCCCCTTCTTTGGGACCAACTCTGGTCTTTCCACAGTTCCAGGTTTTTTTGTTTTGTTTTGTTTTGTTTTTGTCCCACTCATATATGTTTAAAAAGAGAAGAGAGAAGGAAAGGGAAAAAAGAAAAGAAGGAAAAGGAAATGAAAAATGAAAAGAGTATAAAGAAAAGTAGAATGAAAAAGAAAAAAGAGAAAAAAAGACAGGAAGAAGAGATAAGCTTGGAAAGAAAGGAAGAAGGAGTAAAACAAGAAAGAAGTAATGAGAAGCAAAAAGGAGTTGAGGGGTGAAAGCGATCAAAATAATGAAAAAGAGAAAAAACCCACAAAAAATCGAAAAACTGAAAAACACCAAAACCACTAATTCTTGCTGTTATCAGTCTTGCCAAGCTGGTTTTTCTGGCCTTGATGTCTGCAGTGGCCAAGGGGTGACCGTATTGTTTTTTTCCTTGTTCAGCCCTCAGTTTTCTCTGGCCTACTGTCCTCAGAGTTATCCCAAGTCTCTCCTCACTGGGTCCCAGGTGCCAACTGTTGTCGCGCGCCCGCAGGTGCCGATGTTCCCTGAGTCTTCCTTGTACAGGTGCCAACTGTCCCACGAACATGGCTCGACCCCTACGCAGGTTGCATACCAGTGTCTAATATCTCCCAGCAGCCCACTCAGGCCTCCGATTGCGTGATGGCGCGATGGCATGATGGTGCCAGGAGACCATATTGCTGTTCCCTGCTGGCACGAGTGCCTGTGCTGGGCCGAGAGATCGTAGAGTTACCAAGCGACTACACCCCAGGTCTCTCAGTGGCGCTGGTGCAAAGGATCCCTGTGCAGCTGTCTACAATGGCGTGTGGGTGCAGACAAAAGTGCGCGCTCCAACACTCAGTCCTCCCAGGGCTATGAGATCTTAACTCCTTTCTGTGAGGTTTCAAGCATCCAGGTTTATGCCGTTGCTGCCGAGACCCTGCTTGGCTGTTCAGGGAGTGGTTGCTCCAGCTCCCTCCCTAGAGTCTTATGGCCAGCACTGGCCTGGTTTCTTAGCCCCCGCCCCGGTCTCCCCATCGCCGGAGTACTCTCCTTACCATCCGGTTTTTCAATGTCCACTGCAATTTTCGATCATCTGTTGTCAAATATGCTGTGTTTCCATTGTCTGTTTGCTGTGCTGCATTGAAAAATGTCTCAGTTTAACACCTGTGTGAAGTGGGAAGAGGGATGTGCATCCTCTTACCATGCTGCCATCTTCTCTCCCCTCCTGCATCTTTTTTCTTATAATATTATTATTCTTATTCCACCTTCACCAATCTTTGCTCCTTTATCATAAATATCACTGAGGTGGTTGTTTTACTGCAATTTTGTTCCTTTTTTTTGCTATCTTTTTTATTCTCCAAACCTCATATTGTACTATTCCCTTGTTTTACTCCAGTTTGCCCTATTACCTATCTATTTTATTCACATGGTAAATTTTATTTTCTCTTTTTCTTCATCATGTTTATATTCCCTACTCTTATTATTTCCCCTCCCCTACTCTCTCATACTCATTTTTCATTCTGTTAGTCATCTCATACATTTTTCCTTTTGTATAATGTTCTTATTCTATTTCTGACTTTATAAATCTTAGCTCATTTGTTGATCATATCATGAATAGTGGTTGGGGGGTAGTGGTTGGGGGCGTGGGTTTTGTTTGCTGGGCTTTTTGTTTTGTTTGGCAGCTATTATACAACAGCATGCTAGACATAGTGGGGGTTGTGACTCTCAGCCATCCAGCCAGAGAGGAGAACCCACTAAGAAATGAGCAAAAAAAAAAAAAAAAAAAAAAAAAAAAAAAAAAAAAAAAAAAAAAAAAAAAAAAAAAAAAAAAAAACACCCAAAAAAACAAACAAAAAAAAAACACCCCACTACAACCCAATTACAACAAGAGAGCCCACAAAAACTGCACAATAGGCATCTGTAGAGTATTCAGCTCAAGAGTTCAGGGAGACTACACCACTGAGTCCTACAGGACTTCTATGACAAAAGTTCAATGAACAAAGACAGGGAGTCAAAGCAGATCAATCTAATATGCAGAAGTAAATAAAAAGAGCCACTTAAAATAGGGAGACATAGAAACAACTCCCAATCAACAGAAAAGGAGAAATCCCCAGAAAGACTGCTAAATGAAATTGAGGCAAGCAATATATCAGATATAGAGTTCAAAGTGATGGTTCTAAGGATACCAATGGAACACAGTGAGAAGTACAAGCAACTTAGTGGGAACTGCATCAGCAGGCAAACAGACATAGAAACTATGAATAAGAACCAGGAGGAAATGAGAACTACAATATCTGGAATGAAGAATATACTAGAAGGAAGGAAAAGCAGGTGAGATGAAGCAGAGGATTGAATCAGCAAGTTGGAAGACAAGGCAGAACAAAATGGGCAGTCAGAGAAACAAAATGAAAAAATAGCAAAGATAATTTAAGGCAGCTGCAGGACAACATGAAACATACTAATAGTCACATCATAGGGATTCCAGGAAGAAAAGAAAAAGAGCAAGGAATAGAAAACATGTTTGAAAAAATAATGACAGAAGACTTCCCTAACTTGGTGAGGAAAATGGTCACTCAAGTTCAGGAAGCACAGAAGGTCTCAAAGAAGATGAACCCACAGACACCCACTCCAAGAGACATCACAATTAAAAAGGCATTTTCTAAAGACAAAGAGAGAATCTTAAAGGCAGCAAGGGAGAAATAGCTAGTAACATACAAGGGCACTCCAATAAGACTGTCAGCAAATTTCTCAACAGAACACTACAAGTCAGAAGGGAATGGCATGAAATATTCCAAGTAATGAAAAGCAAGTGACTGCAACCAAGATTACTCTGCACATCAAGGCTCTCATTTAAAGGGAAAGGAAAATAAGGAATTTCTCAAGCAAACAAACAGAAAAGCTAAAAGAGTACATGTCCTCCAAACCAGCATTGCAAGAGATGCCAAAGGGACTGCTTTAAGAAGATGAAAAAAGAGAGAGAGAGAGAGAGAAAGGAACACAGCATAAAGGGAAAAAATGGCAATGAATAAGTACCTATCAATAATAACCATAAATGCAAATGGATTAAATGCCCCAAGTAAAAGACATAGAATAGCTCAATGGATAACAAAACATGACCTGCATAAACGCTGTGTAAAAGAGACCCACTTGAGTATGAAATATCTGCATAGGCTAAAAGTGAAAGGATGAAAAAATATTCCAAACAAACACACATAAAAAACAAAGGGGTGGCAATACTTATATCAGACAAAATAGATTTCAAAACAAAGGCCATAACAAGAGACAAAGAAGGTCACTATATAACATTTAAAGGAGTAGTACAACAAAGGATACAATCCTTATAAACATATATGTACCCAACATAGCAACATCTAAATATATAAGGAAAATCTTGGGAGACTTCAAGAAAGATATTGACAACTACATAGTCATTGTAGGGGATTTTAACACCCCACTGTCAACAATGGAGAGATCTTCCAAATAAAGAATCAACAAGGATATTGTGGCACTGAACAACACTAGCACATGGACTTAATTGATATTTACAGAAACTTTCACCTCGAAGGAGTAAAATACGCATTTTTTTCAAATGCACATGGGTCATTTTCAAAGATAGACCATGTGATAGGACACAATAAAGCCTCAACAAACTCAAGAAACTTGAAATCATGCCAAGCATCTTCTCAGACCACAATGGCTTGAAACTATAAATCAACCTCAATGTAAAAACTCAAAAACACATAGAGATTGAATTCACATTATTAAATAATTAATGGGTTAACAATGAGATCAAGGAACAAATTGAAAATTTTCTGGAAACAAATGAAAATGAAATCACAACAACCCAAAACCTATGGGACACAGGGAAGGCAGTCCTGAGAGGGAAGGTCATGTCAATACAGTCCTATCTATATAAGGAACATAGAAAATCTCAAACAAACAACCTAACCCTACAGCTACAAGAACTAGAGCAACAACAAAGCAAAGAGCTAGTAGAAGAAAGGAAATAATCAAAATCACAGCAGAATTAAATGACATAGAAACCAAAAAAAAAAAAAAATACAAACAGCAATGTATCCAGAAGCTAGTTCTTTGAAAAGATAAACAAAATTGGCAAACCTTAAACCAGACTCATCAAGGAAAAAAGAGAGAGGACCCAAATAAATAAAATTAGAAATGAAAGAGGAGAAGTTACAACTGATACCACAGAAATACAAAGGATTGTAAGAAATTACTATGAACAACTATATGCCAAGGAATTGCACAACCTGGCTGAAATGGATACATTTCTAGAACATACAATCTGCCAAAACTGAATCAAGAAGCAGAAAGCCTGAATAGACCAATAAAAACTAATGAAATTAAAGCAGTAATCAAAGAACTCGTGGCACACAAAAGCCCTGGACCAGATGGCTTCAAAAGTGAATCTTACTAAGCATACAAAGATGAACTAACTCTTATTCTTCTCAGACTATTCTAAAAAATTCAAGAAACAGAAAGGATCCCAAACTCTTTTTACAAGATCAGTATTATACTAATTCTAAAACAAGGTAAAGACATAACAGGGGAAGAAAATTACAAGCCAATATCTCTGATAAACATAGATGCAAAAATTCTCAACAAAATATTGAAATCAAGATCCAGCAACACAACAAACAGGTCATACACCATGATCAAGTGGGATTTATCCAAGGGATGCAAGGATGGTACAACATTCACAATTCAATAAATGTAACACACCACATAAACAAAAATGAGGAACAGGCCACATATCAGATCATTAAATACAGAAAAAGCATTTGATAAAATCCAACACCCATATACAGTAAAAACACTCTGCAAAGTAGGAATAGAGGGAGTATACCTCAACAAAATAAAGTCCATATATGAGAAACCTATTGTCAACATCATACACAATGGGAGAAAACTAAAAGCTTTTCCCTTAAAATCAGAAAAGACAAGGGTGTTTGCTTTCACCATTCTTTTTTTTTAAAGATTTCATTTACTTATTTTTTTAAAGGGAGCAAGGGAGGGAGAGAAACATCAATGTGTGGTTGCCTCCTGCATGCGCCCTACTAGGGACTTGGCCCACAATCCAGGCATGTGCCCTAGACTGGGGATTGAACCAGCAACCCTTTGATTTGCAGGCAGGCACTCAACTACTGAGCCACATCAGCCAGGGCTTCTTTTACCATTCTTATTTAACATAGTACTGGGAGTTCTAGCTACAGCAATCAGACAAGAAAAAGAAATAAAAGACATCCAAATTGGGAAGGAGAAAGTAAAACTGTCATTATTTGCAGATGACATGTTGGTATACATAGAAAATCCTATAATCTCCATCAAAAAACTCCTTGACATAATAAGTGAATTTGGCAAAGCAGCAGGATACAAAGTCAATACTCATAAATTGAAGGTATTTTTTATATCAACAATGAACTATCGGAAAGAGAAACTAGGAATAAAATCTCATTTAGTATAGCAACAAGAAAAAGAAAGTACCTAGGAATAAATTTAACCAAGAAGGTGAAAGACCAATACTCAGAAAAGTATAATGCAGAAAGAAATTGAGGAAGATACAAATGGAAGCATATACCCAGTCCATGGATTGGAGAATTAACATCATTAAAATGTCCATACTACCCAAAGAAATCTATAGATTCAACGGAATCTTTATTAAAATACCAATGTCATATTTCACTGATCTAGAACAAATACTCCAAAAATTTATATGGAACCAAAAAAGACCCTGAATAGTCTCAGTAATCTTGAGAATGAAGAATAAAATTGGAGAGATCACAACACCTGATATAAAACTATACTACAAGGAAATTGTGATTAGAACAGCCTGGTACTGGCATAAGAACAGACACATAGATCAATGGAACAGAATAGAGAGTCCAGAAATAAACCCATGTCTCTATGGTCAATTAATCTTTGACAAAGGGGGCATGAGCATACAATGGAGTAAAAGTAGCCTCTTCAATAAATGGTGTTGGGAGATCTGGACAGCTACACGCAAAAAAAAAAAAAAAAATGAAACTAGATCGCCAACTTACACAATACACCAGGATAAACTCAAAATGGATAAAAGACTTAAATACAAGTCATGATACCATAATAGTCCCAGTGGAAAATATAGGCAGTAGAATTTCAGATATGCCACATGTCAATATTTTTGCTGATATATCTCCTAGGTGTGTCAAACTCATTTTCAGTGAGGGCCATATCAGCCTCGCAGTTGCTTTCAAAGGGTTGCATGTAATTTTAGGACTGTATAAATATAAGTACTCCTTAATAGTTAAGCAAGAGCTCGCCACTGCCGCTGAGTAGAAACAAGGTGCTGGGCCGGATAAGACAAGGTGGAGGGCTGGATTTGGCTCTCATGCTTTGTGTTTGTCACCTGTGTCCTAAGGCAAGGGAAATAAAGAAAAAATAAACAAATAAGATTACATAAAGTTAAACAGTTTCTGCACAGCTAAAGAAAACATCATCAAATAAAAAGGGAACCCGGGAGTTCTGGCCAAGATGGAGACGTAGGTAGAGACACTTTGCTTCCTCACACAACCAAAAAGAGGATAACAACCAATCTGAAATTAATAAACAACCAAAAGTGCCAGAAAATCAAACTGCAAGGAATTCTGACAACAAAGGAATTAAAGAAAAAATCAACCAGAACAACCAGACTGGTCAGGCTGTGGACCTTGCAGGCCAACTGAGTCAGAAAAACTCGAGGACCTTGGACCTTGGGGACCAGGCTAGCTGCAGAGCTCAGTGGGCTGCATAGGAAGGGCTGACTTAAGGGGACTCAGAGGTGGCTGTGGGCTATGGCTGGGGATGATGAGGTAGGAGAAGCTCCCAGTCTCACATGAGAGTCTAAGAGTCTGTTGAAAAGTACACTAGAGAAAGCAGGCTAACTGCACTGTTCCTTCTCTGGCCCCTTCCCCACAGGCAGCCCCGCAATGCAGCAAAGAGGGTTGCCCTGCCTGGGGAGAATACCTAAGGCCCCACCCCCTTACAACCTATCAGCTGTGCCAAGACAAAGAAATATGGCCCAAACAAAGGAAAAGAGCATAACCTCAGAAAGAGAGCTAAATGATTAGATCTCCAACCTATCTAATGGAGAATTTAAAGCCCTGGTAATCAAAATGCTCACAGATCTGACTGAGCTTGGTAGAAAAATGAAAAAAAAAAAAAAAAATGAAGGATACCCAAAGTGAAATAAAGCAGAATGTTCAGGGAACCAATAGTGACAGGAAGGCAACCAGGACTCAAAGCAATGATTTGGAACAAAAGGAAAAAATAAACATCCATCCAGATCAAAATGAAAAAAAAACAAGAATTCAGAAAAATGAAGAGACACAAGCCTCTGGGACAACCTTAAATGTTTCAATATCAAAATTATAGAAGTGCCAGAAGGAGAAAAACAACAGCAAGAAATTGAAAACTTGTTTGAACAAATATTGAAGGAAAACTTCCCCAATATGGCAAAGGAAATAGACTTCCAGGAAGTCCAGGAAGCTCAGAGAGTCCCAAGGAAGTTGGACCCAAAGAGGAACACACCAAGGCACATCATCATTAAGTTACCCAAGATTAAAGATAAGGAGAGTATCTTAAAAGCTGCAAGAGAAAAGGAAAGAGTTACCTATGAAGGAGTTCCCATGAGACTATCAGCTGATTTCTCTAAAGAAACCTTGCAGGCAAGAAGGGGCTGGAAAGAAGTATTCCAAGTCATAAAAAGCAAGGACCTACATCCAAGATTCCTTTATCAAGCAAAGTGATCATTTAGAATGGAAGGGCAGATAAAGTGCTTCCCAGATAGGGTCAAGTTAAAGGAGTTCATCATCACCAAGCCATTATTATATGAAATGTTAAAGGGACTTATCTAAGAAAAAGAAGGTCGAAAATATGGACAGTAAAATGACAACAAACTCATGATTATCAACAAATGAACATAAAAGAAAAGAAAAACAATGAAAACAAAAACTAAGCAAACAACCAGAACAGGAACAGAAACAGAGAAATGGATATCACATGGAGGGATTTTAGTGGAGAGGGTGAAGGGAGGAATAGTGGGGAAAAGGTACAGGGAAGAAGAAGCATGGTTAGTAGGCATAAGGTAGACGGGGAGAGTTTTCCAATAAAAAATGGTATGGGAAACACAGGACTCAAAGGATTTATGTATACAACCCGTGGAGATGGACTAAGAGGGGGGAATGCTGGAAGATTTGCAGGGGCAGGGTAGAGGGGGAATAGAGGGGGAAAATTGGGAAAACTAATAGCATAAGCAATAAAAATGTTTTAAAAAAGAAAAAAGGAACCCACCATTTTGGAGAACATATTTGTCATTGATACATTGGGCAAGTGTTTAATCTCCAAAATATATAAAGAATTTGTCTAATTGAATACCAGGAAGACAAACAATGCAGTTAAAAATGGGCAAAGGATCTGGACAAACACTTCTTCAAGAAGGACATACAGAGGGCCCACAGACGTATGAAAAGATGCTCAGCATCACTAGCCATCAGAGAGATGCAAATTAAAACCACAATGACATATCACCTCACACTTGTCAAAATGGCTGTCATTAATTTATCAACAAACAGCCCTGACTTGGGTGGCTCAGTGGATTGAGTGCCAGCCAGCGAACCTAAAGACCACTTGTTCGATTCCAGTCAGGGCACATCCTTGGATTATGAGCCAGGTCCCTGATAGGGTGCACATGAGAAGAAACCACACATTGATTTCTCTCTGTTTCTCCCTCCGTTCCCTTCTGTTTAAAAATAAATAAATAAAATATTTTTAAAAATAAATCAACAAACAGCAAGTGCTGGCAAAATGTGGAGAAACGGAACCCTAATGCACTGTTGGTGGGAATGTAGGCTGGTGCAACCACTGCGCAAAACAGTATGAAACTTCCTCAAAAAATTAAAAATGGAACTGCCTTTTGACCCAGAAATTGCACTACTGGAAATATACCCTAAGAATCCTGAGTCATTAATTCAAAAGAACCTATGCACACCAATGTTCATAGAGGCACAATTCACAATAGCCAAGTGCTGGAAACAGCCTCAGTGCCCTTCAGTAAATGAGTGGATCCAAAAATTGTGGTGCATTTTCACAATGGAATACTACACAGCAGAAAGAAAGAAGTAACCCTTATATTTTGTGACAGCATGGATAGAATTGGAGGATCTTACGCTAAGTGAATTAAGCCAGTCAGTGAAAGACACATACTATATGATCTCACTTATAAGAGGAATCTAAGGAACAGAATAAACTAATGAGAAAAATAGAACTGGAGACATGGAAACATGGAACAGAATGACAGTGGCCAGAGGGAAGTGGGGAGGGAGATAGTGGTTGAAAGAAGGGGAAGGGAATAGTCAAAGAATACATATGAATGACCTATGGACATGGACAATGGTGTGGGGATTGACTATGGGAGCAGGGTACAGTCTGGGTGGAGGAGAGCAAAGGGGGAAAAATTGGGGCAACTGCATTAGAATAACAATTTTAAAAAGAGTAGGTTTGAATAAAGAGAGGAGCAACTAAGAAAATGCAAATGGGATAGGAGGCCAGAGAAAACAAGAAAAGAAAATCCATTTTACAGATTTAAAGTTCGCTCATTCCATAAATCTGACTTTGCAAGGAGTCTGAGAGGAGAAGGTGGAAGGGAAAAAAAGGCAAACTAGGCCTTGTACTTTACATGAAATGTCCAGAAGAGGCAAATCTATAGAAACAGAAAGTTGTTGCCATGTGTGGGGGATGGAAATGGAGTGTGACTGCCAGTAAGTATAGGGATTTCTTTGGGGGGCTGATAAAATTTCTTTGCAATTAGAGAGTGATGATGGCTACACAATTCTGTGAATATACTCAAAGTCACTGAGTTGTATACTTAAAAGGGTAATTTTATGGTATGTGAATTATATCTTAATTAAAAAAAACATATAGGCCTGGTCAATATGAGAAGAGGCCTTTGCCTTTTTCTTCCATTAAGCATCAGGAAACTAGGCACAGAGCAGGTGCAGAACTGAAACCAAGAAAGAAAGAGTCTTATGGCTGGATTTTGTTTTAGTTTATTTGCTTGCCACATAGGGGCAACAAACTCATTTCCTGTGTCATTACTTTTAAAGACATAAAAAAGTCTGACCTTTCATTAAGACATACCATATCAATAGCACAAAATTAAATTGCAAGAGAAGGGCATAACCTTTATTGTAATAAAAGTGCAACCCTAGACTGGCACCTAATGGGGAATTTCACAAACATGTGTGTCACATGCATGAGTTCAATATGTGTGATAATATTAACTCTCTTTTTTATAAGTCCTCAGGCAAAATAACCTGGTCAAACAGTCCTAGAAGATCTAATTATATCCCCAAAGGGCCCAAACCACTTAATTTTCCCTCCCTGCTTTTAGAGTTTCCAAGAAAATCATTCAACAGTTATGTTACTGAGTGATAAAAGCAGCCTTACATTTATATAATACAGGATGGGTCAATCAGAACTTGGGGACTTTTGAGATTAAAATATATGCTCAACATTGTTAATTGTGTGTGGGGGGTGGCTTTATTTTATTAAAGATAGTCTAAACATGGCTTTCTCTGTGACAAGATTGCTTACTGCCAAAAGATTTCTACTAGAAAAAATGTGAGACAAGTATCGAGATTAATAAGGATAAAGCAATGGATGCTGGCAAAAATAATTTAAAGCAAGGCAAAGGGGAGGATATATAATATAGTGGCTAGAGGAAAAGGTACCACATATCACAAAACTAAATTTATTAGATCTCAAATCCTAGACTAATGAATATGAATCAATCACAAGGATTGAGCATACAGAATCAAGAATTAGGCTGCCTGGGTTTAAATATTGACTATTCTCTTCTGACTTTCCTCACACATTAGTCTATTTATTTCTTTCATTGTACTTTCTACAATCTTAACTCCCACTAGATTATAAATTCTCTTAATAAGGCAAGAGATCATGTCTGGTTTGGCATATAGTAGCTACTCAATAACTATTTGTAGAAATGAACAGAACCCTTATGTCTGTGCCCTTGAGCAACTTGCCTCTCTAAGTTTTGTTTTTTTTTCCCCACAATCTGTCAATTGGAGATGGTTGTAATACCCACTTAACAGTGTTGTTGAGAGAATTCTACATAAAAGTACAGTTCTAGGCATCTAGCAAGAGCTCAAAAATGCTATTATTATTAAGAATTTCTGAATGAATAATAAGCAGGTGCTAGAAAAGGGAACTCAATAGGATAGAGCCGTTTCTTTAAAAATGATATTATATTTGTTTAAATTTTTTTCTGAAAGAACCCTAGCAGGAATTCTAATCCATAATTTTTAAGTAATGGATACTTTGGTGTTTTCAATATTATTCTCTACATCTTTATATGTGTGCTACTCTTAAAATACGGTGTTGAATACTTTGACACATTTTATGAATAGGTGGGGTCTCTATCCCCTCTTTTCTATATTATTATTATCATTAGTATTTATTAATTAAAGTATATTTTATTGATTATGTGATTACAGTTGTCCCAATTTTTTTCTCCCCTCTATTCCCCTCCATCCTGTACCACCCCCGCTCCCACCAGCATTTCCCCCAGCTTAGTTCATGTCTATGGGTTGTACATATAAATTCTTCGGCTTCTCCATTTCCTATACTGTTCCTATACAGTCTCCCCCTGTCTATCCTGTACCTACCATTTATGCTACTTATACCTTTTAGCTTTTCCCCCCATTCTTTCCTTCCCCTCCCTGCTGATAACCCTCCATGTGATCTACATTTCTGTGATTCCGTTCCTTTTCTGTTTGCTTAGTTCATTTTTGTTTTTGTTTTTATGTTCAGTTGTTGATAGTTGTGAGTTTGTTGCCATTTTACTGTTCATATTTTTGATCATCTTCTTTTTCTTAGATAAGTCCCTTTAACATTTCATATAATAAGGGCTTGGTGATGATGAACTCCTTTAACTTGATCTTATCTGGGAAGCACTTTATCTGCCCTTCCATTCTAAATGATAACTTTGCTGGATAGAGTAATCTTGGATGTAGATCCTTGCCTTTAGTGATTTGGAATACTTCTTTCCAGCCCCTTCTTGCCCGTAAGGTTTCCTTTGAGAAATCAGCTGATAGTCTCATGGGAACTCCTTTGTAGGTAACTATCTCCTTTCCTCTTGCTTCTTTTAAGATTCTCTCCTTAACTTCAATCTTAAGTGACTTAATGATGATGTGCCTTGGTGTGTTTCTTCTTGGATGCAACATCTTTGGGACTCTGAGCTTCCTGAACTTCCTGGAAGTCTATTTCCTTTGGCAAATTGGGGGAGTTCTTTTTCATTATTTTTTCAATAAGTTTTTAATTTCTTGCTTTTCCTCTTCTCCTTCCAGCACCCCTATGATTCAGATGTTGGAATGTTTAAAGTTGTCCCAGAGGTTCCTAAGCCTCTCTTCATATTTTTGAATTCTTGTTTTCTCACTCTGTTCTGGTTGAATGTTCATTTCTTCCTTCTGCTCCAAGTCATTGATTTGCATCCCAGTTTCCTTCCCTTCACTGCTGGTTCCCTATACATATTTCTTTACTTCACTTTGCATAGCCTTCACTTCTTCCTTTATTTTGTGTCCACACTCAATTATTTCTGTGAACATCCTGATTACCAGTGTTTTGAACCATGTATGTGATAGGTTGGCTATCTCTTCATCGCTTAGTTCTATTTTTGGAGCTTTGATCTATTCTTTCATTCAGGCCATATATATATATATATATATATATATATATATATATATATTTTGGTCTCAGCTCACCTGTTACATTGTAAGGGGTGGAGCCTTAGGTATTCACCATGGCAGAGCAATGCAGGTCACTGTGTGGTGGTGCTGTATGTGGGGGAGGGGTCCCAGAGGGAACAATGCCACTTGCTCAGCTCTTGGCCAGCTTTCAGTCACTCCCCTGCCACCTAAAAGCAAATTGGGCCCTTCTGGCGCTGATTCTCAGGTGTGTTGGTTTGTGTACAATCTAGGACCCTGTGTGTCTCTCCAAGGTACTCTCCTGTGAGTCTGGGAGTTTCCCCCACTGCTACAACCTGCACAGGTTTTTACAGCTAGGGGTTTGAGACTTTATTTCCCCATGCTGGAACCCTGGGTTTTGAGGTCTGTCTCACTCCCTGGACAGTGACTTAAAAGTCACTGTAAGGAGAGAACCTCTGAGCACTGTCAGTTATCATCAGAATAATTTCCTTCTCTACAGTTCTCAGGCTCTGGCCCCCTTTTCCCTTGCTTGAGACATTCATATTTTCAGTGCCCCTTTTCTTCGCAGTATGCACACTGATCAGTGGCAAGCATTTTAGACAGGAGTTGAGTGCTCCTTAGACTCTGATGGAATTTCCCTGAAGCCTATTCCAAGAAAATAGTGGCTACTTTGGCATTCTTCTGGTCTCTGTTATTATAAACTTTGCAAGTAATGTCTACTAATTAGGAAGAATTCATACCTGTTCCTCCCTCTAGTTTCTGGAGCTTCTTTATGTCAGGTGCACTTTAGAGATAAAGGTCTTATTCACCATTCTAATATTTTAATGGGCTTGTGGATCCAAATCAATATATTTTCTATAGGCCCGGTAACATCTTTCAAGAAACAGAGGTGTCCTCTCTGGGCCTTTGTTGTACTACTGCACCATATTCAGACTTTTCTGCTTAGAGACTCCTTTCCTTATTTCCTCAAGTGTACACCTCTTATAATGCTCTAAGAAAGGGAGGCTTTTCTCATTAGGGTCCCAGTTGGGCTCAATTAAAGGTATTGCCTTAATAGGGTCGAGAGCCCCATCTGGAGTTTCTTGGTGCATTCTATGAGCCTCTTCATTTGCCTTACCCAACACCAGCCTCTGCTCATCTCCTGTAAGCAAAATATTTAGTAGGGCTTGTATGTCTGCCCAACTGTGATGGTGGGTGGCAAAGATTGATGAAACAAATTCAGTCATTTCACTAGGATCATCCTTATAAGAAGGATTTGACCTTTCTACTTTAACAGATCTGATGTAAAAACAGAGTATGTACCCAATACGATCTAGCAGGCTGGCCATCTGGCCCTACTCCCACTGGAAGTCTCCACAAAGGATATTGCCCTGCCCCAGTAGGGGCCTGTCCTCCACCAAATTTGGTTCCCTCATAGGTTCAAGTCAGGAAGACCAGTTCAGGCTCACTTTCCCCAGTTCCCTCAGCCAAGTAGGGAGGAAGATCCCTCAGGGCTGGAGGGGTTGTGGTAACCCTGACCATGCTCGTGGTAGCCATAATATGTAGATCTCCTTAGGCCCTCTCCTCTGAGCTTCTGCTATCTTGCACAGGCAAGTTCCCTTTCTCTGAACCATTAACTTATTTCACTTTAATCTTGCATCTTTATTATGTAAACTCATAAAAGCTTCTATGTAAGGCATTTCATCCAACTTCCTCAAACTTTGACAAAACAACCCTAAATGCAGTATAGTATAGTAGTGTAAGGACCCAATCAGCAGCTAGCACTCTTCTGAGTCTAGATTGTAAGTAAACCAAAGGGTGTTACAATAAAAGAGCATTTTCTTTTTTTTCATAGGTTTATAAGCATAGGTCGACCAATGAGCCAAAACTTGTCCCAAAGGGCTGTTTACCAGAATGCAGGCTTTCCCCCCCATTCTACCTGACACAGCTCTGTAATATCAGAGAAAACCAGAAGGCACCTTAAAAAAACAGAAGACACTTTTTTTCCAGACAGAGCCTTGTAAAAAAGATAGTACCTTAATTAAACCAGAAGATGACTTTTTACCAGACAGAGCCCTATAAACCAGATGGTACCTTAATTCCTAACTATCTAAGTTGTGATCAAGGATTTTAACCTGAACCAGAAAGCTCAATGATTCAATCAAAGATGATGACCATGGGAAGTGCTGAGAGTCAGATAAAGAGAGTCCCCAAGTGAAATCACTTGGCAGCTTCTAGGGAGTCTCCAAATCCACACCCCATGGCACCCCAGTCCAGGCAGCCAATGGGTCTCCCTGACAAATACCCAGACTTACTGTAGACTCCAAAGTCTGTCCCAACATGGAGTCACCAGAATATGAAACTGGAAAAGCTGGTGTTTGTGTGCTGCCTGTCAACTCCCAGACCCAATAATCAGATAGGGATTGAATCATTATGGGCACTTTATTCAGATGGTTGACTATCTGAGGAGAAGGTGGGTTTGTACCCTAGCAGACTGTCTAAAATTCCATTTAAAAATGGCCCTTTTGCCCTGACTGGTGTGGCTCAGTGGATTGAGGCTGGCTTGTGGGCCAGAGGGTGGCCACTTCAATTCCCAGTCTGGGCACCTTCCTGGTTTGTGGGTCAGGTCCCCAGTTGGGGGTGAGCCAGAGGCAACCACACACTGATGTTTTTCTCCCTCTCTTCCTCTAAAAATAAATAAAATCTTTAAAATGGGCCATTTAACAATGAGAAAAAATTGTAGGTAAGGGGTTTGGAATGCAGGTAAAAGTTAATTGGATTAAAACACTGCAGCATTCTTGCCCTAGGCAGTGGTCATCTCACTCTAAAGTATAATGGCTCAGATACCCTGCTGAATTGCTTGCAGTCCGCATGGGGCACAAATGTGGAACTGCTTATGGTCTCCTGGAGTCAAGGTGGGTCATACTTTCAGTTCCTGGAACTATAGCTTTTACATGCATTGATTACTAAGCTTATTAACTATTATTTAAACTAAAACTTTCCAACTTTCAAATCCCCCATCAGGACCTCTACAGCTGAGATATCCCTCCAGATTCTCAACCACCATGCACGGCTGTGGGGCCATCTTCTTTTGTATCTTGGCTCCTCCTACCAGTTTTTACATGGCTTTTGTGGAAGAAAAGGGGCCACATATTTGTCCAAAGCTCAGGGGAGGCCTGTGAAGCAGCCTTACAAACTCAAAGATGTACCTAAAGTAACCACAAAGGATGATGTGGAATTAAAACTTGTTCACTAAAAGCAGTTCATGGCAGATAGTCATGTCTTAGACCAGTATTTTTCCCTAATAGGTCAGTCTTTCCCTTAACTGAGCCTGTCTTTTTGCATCTATGATAACATACCTTTGGAATATCAAGGTAACTTCCCTTTTACCCAAACCCCTTGGGCTTTGGCCACAAGCTGAGACCACAAATCCCCTCATTTGTTATTGTTACAATGTTAATTGTTGACTGTTAACTATCCCTTACCCTCCAATGTAAAAGAAGCATGTATCTATCATTTTACCTTTTAGCCAGTCCCAGAGGTCCCCCACTTTGCTTTCTCCTGTCTCTATAATCTATCACCAATGAATTTCATGTAAACTCTTATTGCTCCTCCTTTAATTATGATGTGCTAAACTGCCATTCTCTGGAGCATATCTCAATCTATTAAAATAAATCCTTTCCAGCAAATGTCAATTTGGCTCAAATAAACTCATCAAAAATTCTCTACAAATTTTAATGTTTTTTATGTTAACACTTTAAAAAAAACATTCTTAGTTACAAAACTTCTTTTCAGCTAGTCTTCAGATGGTTATCCAGGTTGATTATTTTACAATGTAGTTGTAATTTTCATATGGTTATTGAAGGAGGTGAGTATAGTGTCCACCGACTCCATTATCTTGACCAGATCTCCTTCTCTCCCTTTTTGTTGTCACTGGTATTTTGAATTTGTGCCATTTGGTTATTTTCCCCAGCTTTATTGAGGTGTAATTTGACAAATCACTTTGTATATATTTAAAGTATACAGTATCATGATTTGATGTACTTATATGTTATGGAATGATTAACACAATTAAAATTAATTGACAATTCATCACCTCACACAGTTACCATTTTGTGTGTGTGGTAAGAATAGTTAAATCTACTCTCTTAGCAGATATATTTTTCTTTCTCCAATTGGCTTATTTTACTTAAAACAATGTTCTCTAGGTTCATCCATGTTGCAAATGGCAGGATTTTCTTTTTTTATGGACTATTTTTATGGTTTAGTAATATTCATATATATATTTTTATGTATGACTTTTCAATCTATTCATCTGTCAACAGGCACTTCATTAGCTTTCATATCTTGGCTATTGTGGATAATGCTGCAATAGTCATGGAATGCAGATATATCCTTGAGATCATCATTTTGTTTCCATCTGATATATGCCCAGAAGTGGTATTTCTGGATCATATGGTAGTCTATTTTTATTTTCTTGAGGAACTTCTATACTTTTGTCACAATGGTTATATCAGTTTACATTCTAACCAAGTGTGCTCATAGATTCCCTTTTCTCTACATTCTTGCTGATAATTATGTAATAGGGTCCCCCAAATATTCCCCACAGTGCATGGTTAGAGGGTGGGGGTGGGAGGTGGATGGTAAGGCAGTTAAGATACTTTGCATATATATGGCAAGTTGACAGCTAGTTAATAGTTGTGCTACTGCCACAGGCAAAAGGTGTACATGACTTTCAGAGTGTATAGTGACTTATTAAATAGCCAGGCAAACTTACAATGTGCCTGTACAAATGGCAGGGAGGTGGAGGATCCTGTGTCATCAGAACTCTTGCTCTGACTAAAGATGTCAGCCAAAAAAAGGTAGAAGATATGGAGGAACTGGCAAAAGTAGCATATTATGGAAGGAGCCAGAGATGAGTTCCTGTAGGAAGCTCTGGGTCAGGATTTAAAGAGAGGGAAGGCAGCTGTAATGAAGGCTGGTCCACTGTGATGTAGTGAGGAAGCAACCAGCAGCTGTGCTGATCCATAGTGAAGAAGGCAGCCATGTGAGACAGATTCAGCTATACTTCCTGTAGTGAGGAAGGAGCTATGTCTGCTCCTCCAGGCAGGTAGCCATGAGGAAGAAGCTGGAAGGATTTGACCATGAGGTCTGAGAGAGAAAGCAGCAAGCAGCTATGCAGTTTGTAGTCATGATTCTGCCATGAGGGCTGGTTTGTAAGGTAGAAGCCAAGAGGGCTGGTAGTCAGGATTCAGTCATGGCACCTGTAGTAAGGGAGGAGCTACATCTGCTCCTCTGAAGATTCAGCTAGGCAGCCTGGTGTAGTAAGGAAGGAGGCATGCAGTCTGTAGTGAAGTAGCAGCTGTGCAGGAGGAAAGTGTGTAAGGACAGAGATGATAGAGCTGTGCAAGTACCTGCCAAATCTAGCATGGATTAGTGGGAGAAGGCTGGAATGCTGAACTGTGACTGGGAATGCTGAGACTATAGATTTCTGCCTCTCTTTAGGATATATGGAGAAGTCACCCTCCTAGGACACGTGTGTTCCTGGACTCCACCCCGATCCAGTGTAACATGATACATGTTTTCCTGGACTATTACGTGGAGTTTGAGGACAACAATGTACCCCAGATCCTGAAGTTGCTGCAAGAGGATGGCAACTTTGAAACCTACAAGGATATTTTCCAGAAAGGATGGAAATCTGCTTGCACAGCCAACTTAAGAACAGATAAGGAGATGGGGAACTTCTGGGCATGGTTTTGGCTTATAGCCTGGTGGGGAGCAAGGGATGGGCTGGGTCTCATGGGACAACAGGGGTCTGAGCAGGAGTGTTCTCAGCCCCCCGGAGGTTGGAAACCTGTAAATAAATACCTATTTCCTCCAACACTAATTGTTAAGTCATGCAAGGCACCACACACACAAACCCCAGTTTGTTTGATTCTGATTCTCTCTTGGGTTTTTGTTTTGTTAGTAGCCATCCTAACAGGTAGGAGGTGGCATCCCATTGTAGTTCAATTTGCATTTCTCTAATGATTAATTATGGTGAGCATCTTCTCATGTACCTGTTGGACGTTTGTATGATTTGGGGGGGGGGGATTTCTACTCAGGCCTTCTGCCCATTTTTCATAGGATTATATGTCTTTTTGCCATTGAGTTGGATCAGTTCCTCATATATTTTGGATGTTCTAGGAGTGACACAGAGAGAGTTTTAAGACTAGATCAGAAAATATAATTTCCATTTCCACTTTGCTTGCCACAACCCTTACTCTTGGAGCCCTGAGCTACTGTATAAAATATTTGAGTACCCTGAAGTCATTGTACAGAGAAGAATCCAGTTGTATGCATAAGCTGTATATAGGCATTTTGGTTGGCACTTCTAGTCTGAGTTTTTCCATTACAGGTACCAGGTATTTGAGTGAACAACGCTTTAAATAATTCCAGCCCCTGGCCATTAAGTTAGCCCAGCATTCAAGTTTTCCTAGTGAAGGTGCCAGACATTATATAGCAAAAAAAGCTCTCCCCATTGTGCCCTTTCTAAATTCCTGACCTGCTGATTTTGTGACCATAAAATCATGGTTGTTTTAAGCTACTAAATTGGGCAGTCACTTGTAACAGTGTGTTTGAAATATTTCATATTTTTCCAATATGTATTTATATTTAATTTAAGATATAATTGACATATAACATTATATTAGTTTCAGGTGTATGGCATAATAATTCAATATTTGTATGTATAATAAAATAAACACAATAAGTCTAGGTAACTTCTGTTACTGTACATAGTTACAAACTTTTTCTTTTGATGAAATCTTTTTTCTTCTTTTAAAAAATAAAAGCTCCCTAAAAGTTTTATTTTTTAACTATACACTGTTTTTTAATTTTATTTTAATTATTGTTCATGTACAGTTTTCTGTCTTTTACTCCCATCCCAGCCCACCCCCAACCCTCCCCACCTCCCTCCCATTCCCATCCCTCCTCGGTTTTGTTCATGTGTCTTTTACACTTGTTCCTATAAACCCTTCCCCTTTTCCCCTGAAATTCCCTCTCCTCTTGCCTCTGGTCACTGTCAGACTGTTCTTAAGAACTACTCTCTTAGTAATGTGCAAGTATACAATATAGTATTATTAACTATCATTATCATCCTATATATTACATTACAGCTAAAGGACTCATATACTTTATAACAGGAAGTTTTGTGCCTTTTAATACCCTTGACCCATTTTGCCAATCCTCCACCCCCTTGCTTTTGGCAATGACCAATCTGTTCTCTGTATCTATGAGCTCAGGGTTTTTTTTTTTTTTACTTCATCATTTAAAAGAAGACCACTAGAAGGACTAATCCCCCTCTCATGTTGCCACTGCCAATTTAGATTTGGGCAACAGCTAAGACATGCCTCATGTCTACTCAAGTTTCATGTCCCTGCATCACCTCATTCTAATGTCTAAAATTTCCCCAATCAAGATTTGTTTGGAGGCTTTTACATCAAAGGATCCACTATTAAAACTTAAGTAATCTTCCAAGAGGCATGGAGGTGGGGAACAAGAAAGGAGGGCATTTGACCTGGGCTCTGTATTCACAAAGTACTTCAACTTTAGACTTTTGAGGATATCACCAAATAAATTTCTATGTATACAGTGTACAGTTACGTGACAAAAAGAAAATACTCATCAAAAGATGGAAGATGATGGTGAAATAGGTGGGAGTGGAGTCCATTTCCCCTTGCGCATGGGTGAAACACCTAGATGATCTTCTGGGGAACAGAATGAACAGCCAGCAGTATCCCAGTATATATGAAGACTGGAGACCAAAAATTGTAGAGGACATTGAAAAATCTGATGAGTAGGTGGGAGCTGTGAACACCAGTATACCTGCTAGAAGAGGAAACCCATCAACAAAGGAACCACCAACAGATAACAAGAGAAGAAGGTGAAGGAGGGAGAAGGTGAAGCCACACTAACCTCAACACAGGACCAATCTGGAAATACAACTAAATGGTAGAGAAATTACCCAAAACAAACGACTGAACAAGAGCAAGACAAAATTCTCAAAACCTCATACACACAGAAGAACCAGCTTCAACACAACCTGTCTACACATGTACAACAGAAAACAAGATGTGGTGGATTGACAACCCACAGTTAAACAGCTGGAGGGTAGGACCTACCAAAGAAAGACCCAACAACAATCAAAACCCAAACACATACAGAGAGCCAGTGTAAAAGACAGCTCAAGACCAGGGAGCTCAGGAGATCAAGGAGATTGCACCACTGAATCTCACAGGTATTCTACCATAGAAGTTCACACCAGAAACCCAGGGAACCAGAACAGATTAATTTAAGAAGCAGAGGCTAACAAGAAGAGCCTCACAAACAATGGGAAGACAAAGAAACAATCCTCAAATGAAAGGAGGAAGTCTCAGAAAGAATGCCAAATGAAATAGAGGAAACCCAACTATCAGATATTGACTTCAAAGCAACGGTTATCAGGAAGCTCAATAAGCTTAGAGAGAATTACCAGAACCTATAGGAAAACTAAAATAAATTCACTGCAAACTATACCAACATGAAAAAGGAAATAGAATCTATCAACAAGGGCCAAGAGGAAATGAAGAACACAATTTCTGAACTGAAGAACACAGTAGAAAGAATCAAAATCAGGCTAGATGAAGCAGAGGATCTGATCAATGAGCTGTAGGACAAGGTAGAAAAAAAAATTACCCAGAAAGAGCAAGAAAAGGAATAGAGGCTAAGAAAGAATGAAGAGCGATTAAGGGAAATGCAGGACAAAAGACACGTAATAATAACCATATAATAGGGATACCAGAAGGAGAAGAAGAGCAAGGTATAGAAAACCTGTTTGAAAAAGTAATGGTGGAAAACTTCCATCATTTGATGAGAGAAAAAGTCACACAAACCCAGAAAACAGAGTCACAGTCAAGAGCAACCCAAAGAGGCCCACTTCAAGACACAGCATAATTAAAATGGCAAAATTCCAAAGAGAGAATCTTAAACAGCAAGGGAAAAAAAGGAAGTAACATACAAAGGAGTCCCAATAAGGTTAGCAGCTGACTTCTCAATGGAAATGTTCCAAGCCAGAAGGGAATGGCAAAAAATATTCCAAGTAATGAGAACCAAAGGCCTGCAACCAAGACTACTTTACCCAGCAAGTCTTTCAATCAAGATAGAAGGCCAAATAAGGAGCTTCCCAGACAAAAGAAGTCTAAAAGAATACACCTCTACCAAACCAGTTCTGCAAGAGATACTAAAGGGACTGTTTTAAGGAAAGGAAGGAAAGGAGAAAGAGAGGGAGAGGAACACAGGTATGAAAATGGCAATGAATAAGTACCTATCAATAATAACATTAAATGTAAACGGATTAAATGCTCCAATCAAAAGACATAGAATAGCCAAATGGATAAGAAAACATCACCCACACATATGATTCCTACAAGAGACCCACCTCAGGACAAAAGACTTACACAGACTGAAAGCAAAGGGCTGATCACAATACCTGACATCAAACTGTATTATAAGCCCACCGTAATCAAAACAGCCTGGTACTGGCATAAAAACAGAAACATGGACCAATGGAACAGAACAGAGAGCCCAGAAATCAACTCAAGTCTCTGTGGTGAATTAATATTTGACAGAGGGGGAAGAAGCATAAAATGAAGTAAACATAGCCTATTCAACAAATGGTGTTGGCAGATCAGGACAGCTACATGCAAAAAAATGATACTCAATCACCAACATACACCATACACAAAAATAAATTTGAGGTGGATAAAAGACTTAAATATAAGTCCTGACACTATAAATGTCCTAGAGGAAAACATTAGCAGGAAAATCTCATACATTCCATGCAGCAACATCTTCACTGAACATGACCCTTAGAGCAAGGGACATAAAGGAAAGAATAAACAAATGGGACCTCATCTAATTAAAAAGCTTCTGCATGGCTAATGAAAACAGCATTAAAATGAAAAGAGAACCCACCACATGGGAAAACACATTTGCCTATGATACCTTGACAAAGGTTTGGTCTACAAAATATAGAGAGAACTCACATGACTCCACTTCAGGAAGACAAACAACCCAATTAAAAAATGGGCAAAAGACTTGAACAGACATTTCTCCAAGGAGGACATACAGAGGGCCCAGAGACACATGAAAAGATGCTCAGCATCACTAGCCATCAGACAGATGCAAATTAAGACCACAATGAGATATCACCTCACATCGGTCAGGATGACCATCATAAACAAATAACAAACAAGTGTTGGAGAGGATGGGGAGAAAAGGGAACCCTAGTACACTGTTGGTGGAAATGCAGACTGGTGCAGCCACTATAGAAAACAGTATGAAATTTCCTTAGAAAACTGAAAATGGAACTGTCTTTTGACCCAGCAATTCCACTGCTGGGATTATACCCTAAGAGCCCTGAAACACCAATCCAAAAGAACCTATAGACCCCAATGTTCGTAACAGCTCAATTTACAGTAACCAAGTGCTGGCAGCAACCTAAGTGCCTATTAGCAAATGAGTGGATCCAAAAACTATGGTACATTTACATAATGGAATACTAAGCAGCAGAAAGAAAGATGGAACTGGAGAGCATTATGCTAAGTGAAATAAACCAGGCAGTGTGGGACAAATACCATATGATCCCACCTTTAACTGGAACATAATTAGCAAAAGAAAAAGCAAACAAAATATAACCAGAGACATTGAAATTATGAACAATCCAACAATAGCCAGTGGGGGGGATGGGGGAAGGGTTTTCAGGAACTATTATAAAGGACAGATGGACACAACCAAGGGGGAAGATGGAAGCAACGGAGAGAGGTGGGTTTTGCTGGGGTGGGGGGTAGTGCTGGAGAAAATGTGGAGAACTCTAATTGAACAACAATAAAGTAATTTTAGAAAAGGAAAGACTAGAGATTGAAAAATTCTTCTGTGAAATAGTCCTCTCTCTAAATTTTGCCTGGCACTTCTAGAAGAATGGGATTTAAGGGTTTGGGACAAACTGGATCAGCCTCTGCTAAATGTGAATGTCCTGATGCAAAAATCTAACTCCCTTCTGTGAATCCAAATGAGGTAGCAGCACTCAGTCTTATCATTGCTACTGCTCTATTGTACAAGCTCCTGTCTAATGCCGTGAAAGGATATGTGCCAGACTGTGGCCACCCTATTTCCTGCAACTCTAACCTAGCCTCAAAGCTCCCTAATTGTCTAGGCAGTGCAGGCCAGCAGAGGGCTCTACATGGCTTGCTGTCTGGGCCTCAACTTGCTGCTGCTTTTGGTGATACTGCCACCTTGTGTCCTGGAAGGAGGTGCAAATGCTTCTTGTGAGAACAAAGAGCTGTTACACCTTTCTTTTTTTTTTTCTTTTTTTTTGGGGGGGGGAGTATTTTTTTAATTGTTGCTCTTTTACAGTTTTCTGTCTTCTACTCCCATCCCAGCCAACCGCCCCAGCCCTCCCCAGCCCCTTTCTTTTGATGGGAGACAGCTCTCGTGAGAAATGGAGTGCTTTGGTGGTCTCCAGATCCACATCTTCTTGACCCAGGGTCTCCAAGGGACTTCTGAATAGTGATACTTATTATCCTTCTTCTTATTTACATCTGCTTCACTGTTCTTCAGCCTCCTTTATTTCCTTTTTCTTATACCATTATATTTTTTCTCCTCTGCAGCTCTGTCCACTTGTATATTTTCTCTGTATGTCTGTGTGTGCATACATGCATGCATGCATGTGTATGTGCATGCATGTGTGCCTAAACCCTAGTATTCTTCTATATTTTGCTCTTATTTTCTTTCTTTCTCTTTCTTCCCCTTCTCTCAACCTTTGGAGCTTATTCAAGTATTTACTGTTCCTCCAGTCTTTCTTCCTTCTTTACCTGAATCCCCACCTTGCTTCACCTCCCCATATAGTCATGCCCCAATCCCTCATAAATTTAGAAATATGAAGTTCTAGTGTTATCAAATATCAGTGTGTGTGTGTGTGTGTGTGTGTGTGTGTGTGTATAATTAAGATATTTCTCATTGCCAGACCTTGAAAAACATTTGGATGGGTAAAAGGTAATAAAAGCTGTAAATCTCAAGATCCTCCCCTGTGAGGCAAGAGATGAGCAAGATTGATGCATCCCCTACTCTAGATTCTTCAGGCCCTACTTCAGCAAGCTTAATAATGTAGTCTGAGATTTTCCCTCTGTCTAAGACAGTGAAATCCCTAGCACCATTTTAAAATTTTAAGTGTGAAATAGTTAAGAGGTACCAAAGGTATGTATACCTTCTTGTTTAACCACCACCCATCTTAAGAAATCAAATATCACCTATCCCATTGGAGTCTCCTGTGTGCCCCTATCTGACCACATCTCTTCCTTTTTCTCCAGAGGTTACCACCATTCTAAATTGCATGATTATCACTATATGGATTTCTTTATTCTTTTACTACATATGTATGTAGCATCAGGAGCTCTTTTAAGGGCTTTTTCAGGTGCTTAATAGCAAGTTCTCACCATTTGGGAAGAGGTGACAAAAAGCAAACATTTTGGTGATTCTTTGGGGCAGATAATTTTCAGCTTCACACACAGCCTATGTGCTGCAGACTGTAGGTTGCCAATACTTAACAGAGTCTGGTGCTTAAGAGAATGGATGCTGGAGCCACACTGATTGGGTATGAATCAAAATGCTGTACTTCCTGCCTATATAACCTTGTAAAGTCTTTAGAATAGTACTGGCTTGATAATGTAAGTGCTTGATAATGTAAGGTTTTGCTTAGTAATAGTAAAGGACACTTTCTAGATAATGAAGAGAATGCTTTCTTACTTTAACATCAATGAAGAGAGCTAGATATTGAATGGTCTCTGGGACTCCAAATGGGAGGAGAGAATTCATGGATCTGGGTGAACTCAATCCAGAGTAACAGTGGTTTGAGGCCTCCCTTATTGTAATTGGTACCTTACAAGGTGTTTGATTCCTGCAACAGAATTTCCGCAGACCCCTTCAGATTTCCTTCTAAGAATACATTCCTGATAAGAGCTTGGAGATTTTACTATAAAAAGATGATATTGTGATAATATCAATGTAATAATAAAGCAAGCTTTGATACACATCTCCCTTTCCTGGGAAAAAAGACCAACCCCAAAGAACAACACAAATAGAAACAAATGATTGATCCATCCTAATTTATTGTTGTAGACTTCAAGGTGTTATTCTGGGATCCTGGGAATATAGTGGTGCTACTGATATATGTGGAAAAGTTGATATTGGCCAGCAATTTAGAGTGGAAGATCCTGAGTTGGGTCCTTTGTGCCGAACATGATGATGGACAGTATGAATTGAAATGCTTTCTAAGCAACCCTATGAAGCAGGAAAGCAATAGCTCCATTTGCTAATTGAGTAAATAAAAGTTCAGGCAAATGAAGTAATTTGCTCAAAGTAAAAACAGCAGTGATTCTTCAATTTTAGGTTATATCAATTGGTCTTGACAGGGCTCAGGAATATGCATTTTAAACACTATTTCAATGAACTCTGTTACAGGTGGTCTTTGCAAGCACTGCAATAAAGTTGCATGTGAGAAAGAAGTTAGGGTTCCAGGACGATGAAAAGGCTGGGGGATCAAAGACCAATATGGCAACCTCCTCACAAATGTTTGCTGGGGAGTAGCCTAGCTGTACCAGGCCTTTGTTTAATAAATGGATCCAGTCTTTTCCTTCCATTCCAATTCAGTCTTATCTGACTTGAGTGGGTAATTGATCATATATATCCTTGTACTGTTATAATATCATCTCATCTTTTGTTGTTGGCATCTGGCTTATGGGGTATGGGGAGGAATCAATATTTAGGCACAGGAGAGTATTCACTGCATTGGGATAGGGTAATTGGGATGGAGATGAGGGCCCTGAGTTTTGCATTGAGGTTTCAGAATAAAAGAGTTTCAAAATTTGCTATTTTAAGAGATGTTGGTCAGAGATATTGATCTTTTGAAAGACCAGGCCACTAGATATATATTTCAGAGATATTAGCATGAATGATAAGTTATACTACCACTATACAAAATGACTTGGAAATTATGATGTTCATTTGTCAGTATGGACAAGTGATCTGGATTATTCAGGTCATCCACAATGACTGCATAAACTACATAATTGCCAACTCACAATCTCCCTTTGGACTATTGTAAACATGGTTCCAGTTACCACTTGGGAATCTAGCCTTGGGAAAGATCAAGTGAAAAGTGAATAGATCCAGACAAAGTGAGCTGTGTTTCAAGAGCCATAGAACTGAGAATTGCTTTGAGATTGTAAAATCGAAAGAACACTATTCCAAAACAGGTATAGACTTGGGGAGGACAGCTTGAAGCTGTTGAAATTTCTGGTGGGACCAATAGAAACTGACTTTTCCTCTTCCCTATGATCCACAAACAAGGGGTTACTCAATGAAACCAATGGCAAATAAACATGGAACAAGTAAAATGAATTATGTATTCTTATAGTATGTGACCCCTCTGTGGAAGTCACTCCTGTAAGAAACTACAGATGGAAATGTTGGGACCATACTTTAAAGTGGATGGGCTACCTTCGTAGTCAGCTCTAACAGCATTTGCTTCTTTGGCCCAAGTTAGAGAGAATTCATCTTCATGTTCAAGTTCCAAGCCCATAATTTGGTGTGTGTGGAGGGTGGGGGTGAGCCTCAAGAAAGATTTATGTCTCCTGAGTGCAGTCTACTGTTAGTACACACTGTGAGTTTTCTTTGGCTGGTTTGTCTCAGTGTTTACAAGGCTGGATGTGTTTGGCTCTCAATTCTTTTGAACCCATTTTTAGCTTCTCAGAATTCATGATTCATAGAATCTCAGTACTATACAATTCAGAGTTGCAAGCATGCTTAAAGTATTCCAGTTCAACACTGTCATTTTTCAGATGGGATTCAGAGCTAGAAAATTACTGACTTGAGGTCACAAGTTTAGTTATGTACATGGACAAAGGTAGAAATATAGACAAACTAGGTATTTGGTGTGGTACAGATAAAGTATACAGATACTTGTCAGAATTGACTAGATCATTGATTCTCAACACTGGCTACAGAAGTGGTATTCCAAATATTTAGAATGGGTACGGTACTGGGCACTGATTAATTAGAAGGAAATCTGGCTAAATGCTGAAGTAGAGTTCTGGAGGACTCCTTCTAGGCCAAGAATTAATCTTTTAGTTACTGATTGTGGAAAAGTCTGGGGGGGTTCTGGGCTGGAAAACATGAGGTGTCCAGGGCACTTGGGTCTCAGTGCATTTACCAACTTCATTGAAAGTATCTCTCAATATCTTTGCAACTAGTATGGCTGTACCAGTGAATCCTAATTGGCTCACCTACTTTTCTTGGCCTGCATATTAGAATAATTTGGGGAACCTTTAAAATTGTCAATGCTTGAGTAATTTTAATATGCAGCCAAGAAAGAGACCAATTGACTACATGTTCTAGGCATCTGGTTCTGGAGGTTTTGGAGAATTATTTCCCTTACGTTTAGCTCACAGCCATAACTCAGGAACATAACTAGGATGAGAACCAGTGATCAACTCTGTTAGATTTCTTCTAAGATCTGTGGACTTAATCTTGGTTCCTCAATAAACTTTTCATGGCTTATCTGGGAAGGCTCTGATGACACTGTCTAGGCTCCACTTTCTGTATAAACTGCCACTGCAATAAACTGAATTTATCATATTTAGTCTGGATATAAGGTAAAACAAAAACCCCATGCAAGGCCATCTTTCATTATACAAGTGAGGATAGACACATTTGTGTGTCCATTGCATTTCCCCCTGTTCTGTGATCTTGTACAATATTTCTGCAAATGTTTGGCCTAAGCACTAATATTTTTCAGTGGAAGCTGGGAAGGGTTTTAAAGCCTGAGATGGGAGGTTCAGTAGACAAGCTGACTACATCCATTATGAGAGGACAGCCTGAAATGGGAGGGGGAGGAATACATATAAGGGGACAAGCTATAACCTAGGGAACAAAATAGGAAGGGGCAGTTCAAATACTGAATAAAGGTGAGCATGGAAAAGTCAAACACAGGAAGAGATGTGGGGAGATAAGGGATAATTCTTGATGAATTACAACCACCATTGGTTTTTTCCTTCAACATTTTACTATCAATATTTTAAAACATACAGAAAAAATGGAAAAATTTCACAGCGAATATGTGTAAATTAAACACCTAGATTCTACAATTTACATTGTATTGTATTGGGTTGGCCAAAAAGTTCATTTGATTTTTTCCATAAGATGGCTCCAGTAGTTCTTAGTTGTCTTTAACTTCATTCAAAACAATTTTGTTAGATTGTATTGTGACAGCTGTCATATCAACTTGCATTAAAAAAAACACCAAATTATGCTAAGTAAAATAAGTCTGTCAGAGCCCTGACAAGTGTGGCTCAGTTGGTAAAGCATCATCCCACAAAGTAAAAGGTTGACAGTTTGATACCTGGTCAGGGTACATGACTGAGTTGCAGGCCTGGTACTTGTTTGGGGGCATGTGTGAGATGCAAATGACCCATGTTTCTCTCACATATCAGTGTTTCTCCCCATTTAAGATTCAGAAGATAGTGGCTAAGTAGGTGGGAGCCAAGTCCACTTGATCTTGCACCCAACTAACATTTAGCTGATCTGAAAAACAAGGTGAACAGTGTGCAGAATCTTAGCTGATGTGAAATTTGGAAGACAAAGAGAACAGAGGACACTTCAAAACAGGTGGTAAGGAGGTTTTATATTGGATGGGGAAAGTCCCCTGGTGTGGTGCCAACAACTTTGACTGCCACAGCACCTGCAGCCATGGAACCTGTGTTGGTGGAGAGCATGGTCAAAGACAGTAGCTGAGTATCTTCCTCCCCTCCCAGGGCAAGGAATCCCCAGACCCAGCCAGGAGTGACTTGGATATGCAAAGTCTTTGGGGAGAACCAGGCTACACACACACGTAGTGGCATATCCTAGCTGTGGCTGCCCACACCGACTGAGAGAATGAGAGAGATACTGTCTGCATCTGGATCTGGTGGAGGAGGACGGCTGCGGCTGGCTGTGACTGAGACAAATTTTTAAATGTATTTTATTGATTATGCTATTACAATTATCCCAATTTCCCCCTTTGACTCCCTCTACCTGGTATCCCCATTCCCTCCCTCTTAGTTCATGTCCATGAGTCCTGCTATGAGTTCTTTGGCTTCTCCACTCCCTATACTGTTCTTAACACACCCCTGACTATTCCATACTTACCAATTTGTACTTCTTAATCACTGCATCTTTCACCCACTCTCCCCCTTCCCCCTACAAGTGATAACCCACCAAATGATCTCCATATCTATAATTCTGTCCCTGTTCTGTTTGTTTGCTTACTTTGTTTTCAGATTCAGCTATTGATAGTTGTGAATTTATTGTCATTTTAGTGTTCATAGTTTTTATCTTTTTCTTAAATAAGCCTCTTTAACATTTCATATAATAATGGTTTGGTGGTGATGAACTACTTTAGTTTTACCTTGTCTGGGAAGCACTTTATTTGCCTCTCCATTCTAAATGATAGTTTTGCTGGGTAGAGTAATCTAGGTTGTAGGTCCTTTCTTTTTATCGCTTTGAACACTTCTTGTCAGTCCTTTCTAGACTGCTGTTTCTTTGGACAAATCAGCTGATAGTCTTATTGGAACTCCTTTGTAGGTAACTCTGCTTTTCTCTTGCTGCTTTTAAGATTCTTTGTTTATCTTTAACTTTTGGCATTTTAATTGTGTGGCCCTCTTTGGTTCCAACTTCTCTGGGACTGTTTGTGCTTCCTGGACTTGTATGTCTATCTCCTTCACCAAATTAGGGAAGTTTCCTTTCATTATTTTTTCAAATAAGATTTTAATTTCTTGCTCTTCTTCTCCTTCTGGCACCCCTATGATTTGTATGTTGGTACATTTGAAGATGTCCCAGAGGCTTCTTAGCCTATCCTCATTTTTTAAAATTATTTTTTCTTCTTGCTGTTCAGACTGAAAGTTTTTTTCTACCTTATGTTCCAAATCATTGATTTGATTCTTGGTTTCATCCTCTCCACTTCTGGTTCCCTGTAGACTTTACTTTATTTCACTTAATATAACATTCATTTCTGCCTGGGTCTTTTTTATGTGGTTGAAGTACCCAACCAGTTCCTTGAGCATTCTTATAACCAGTGTTTTGAACTCTGCATCTGATGGGTTGCTTATCTCTATTTCACTTAGTTCTTTTTCTGGAGTTTTTTCTGTTCTGTCATTTGGGCCATATATCTTATCTCTTCTTTCTTGGCAGCCTCCCTGTGTTTGTTTCTGTGTATTACATAGAGCTGCTTTGACCCCCTGTTTTAGTTATGTGGCCTATTGTAGAAAAGTGAACCTATAAGTTGTATGGGGCAGAGCCTTAGGTAATCACCAGGGCAGGGCAAATCATGTCTCTACTCTGTGGTTCTGTGTCGGGGAGGGCTCAGAGAGAAGACAATGCCACTGCCTGGCCTCTGGAGTGTTTCCCAGGAGGAAGCTGTCTTCCAACACTCATCCTGTTGGCAGTCACTTCAGTTTCTACCCATATGCCACTGGTGCCCTTCATGCTGTTTCTCTGGTGCTGAATCTCAGAGGAGGTGAGTCTACATAAGTCTTAAGTCTGTTGCAGGCCCATTAAGAGGAATGTTCTGAGAATACTGTAGTTTCTTCTATCACCCCAACTTCCACTGTTTTTTACAGCTAGAAGTTATGTGGACTTATCTTTCTGGTGCCAGAGCCCTGGGCTCTGTGGTCTGGCCTGGGGATGGGATGATCTTGCTCCCAAGGAATCCTTCCCAAATTTTATCCACCACATGTGGTGGGACTGCCTGTTCCACATCTCCATGCTTCCCCTTGTATCTCTTTATCTCTGCCCCTCCTACCTACCTGGATGAATGTGGCTTCTTCAAATGTTTGGTTGTCAGACTTCCATACAGCTCAATTTTGTGACAGTTCTGGGTGATTTTTTTAAATTACAGTTTTGTAATTTTTGCTGTGGTTGTCGAGGGGGTGAGGTGTGTTTAGCTATGCCTCCACTTGACTGGAGATGTAAGATATTTAAGTTCTAATTTTCTAGGCTTTGATTTGAGTAGGGGTGTTTTGAGTGACTATTACAAGTATTCAAAATAAATAACTAGTTAAATCATATGCGGAACCATATATGGAGCAATGATAAGGGTGTCTCATAAAACAATGATTATGATGACTCCACTTCTGTGAACCTAAAGACCTATTTAAAAGTATTAAATAGCAACAAATAAACTCATAGCAGAGATAAATATTTGAGATCAACAAGTTTTGAACTACTTATCCCTTAGCCTGAGATTCTTGGCATAAATAGTGAATATGAAGAAAAGAATCTTCTGCATTCCCACAATGATATAAAGATCTTCCAAATGGCGGAGTCAGAAAGGCAGTGGGGAAGCTGGAAGTGAGTCAGTATAGTGAGCCCTGTGTGGGGGGTCCAGTTCCGTAGGGGCCCCAAGGGCAGGAAGAATCATGGACCTCCCAGTGACTTTAAAGAACCCGAAAGGAAACTAATCTTGTGAACCTGAGGAGGGCAAAGGAGTAACTACCCACAGCCCAGATTATGTGAGATTGGAAGAAATGTCTACAGATGGGCCAGAGGCAACCTCACTGAATTTCTTGCAGCTCCAAAGAGGCTATGGGGGGTGAAATACCATGCCCCATGGGCCTGAGAGGCATAGAAGTGGTTGAGAGACATCTGGATGTGGAAAAGCCCTGTGATGGAGAAGCCAGAACAACATAACAGTGAGCTGCTTGAATCCATAGCCAAGGACCAGACAAGATGCTGCACATACCAGCAAATGCCAGCATCTGATCTCCTCAAGAATCTCCCCAATCCATTCTAGGAAAACTTCTGGAAGCTCTTCAGAACCTAGATACAACACAGGAGAAAGGGGAGGGACCCAAAATGACAAAGAACATCAAAAGTGAATAAGATTGACAGGCTACTATTGGCCTGAAGGAAAAATTCATATAGAGATCAAATTTGGTTATAGAAGATTTAAGATTACATTTTTTTACACAACTGAACTTGTGGCCTGAGACATAAAACTCCTGCATGTATAAGCTATCCAGTCGATCCTTATGGATATCTGGTAATACACAATATAAAGGCAGAGTATACGGATTAGCCTGATCTTTGTGTCATAACTGGCCATGTCACTTTTGGCAAATCTCCGGGCCTCAGTCTCACTTGTATAAAATAAAGAAGATGGCTAGAACCCAGGTAAAGCTGTCCTTGCCAGTAAATCACTGTGTGACCTTGGATATGTCTTTCCTTCTCTGGGTCTCTGGTTCCTTATCTGTAATAGAAGGGTATGAGATGTAATCTACATATACCTTTTATTTTTAAAATTATATTATATTGATCATGATATTACTGTTGTCTGGATTATTCCCCTTTTGCTCCCCTCCATCCAGCACACCCCACTCCCTCAGGCAATCCCACCACCTTTGTTCATTTCCATGGGTCACACATATGAGTTCTTTGTCTACTCTATTCCCTATACTGTACTTTACATCCCCATGGCTATTCTGTAACTACCTATTTGTACTTAATCCCTTCACCTCTTCACTCACACCCCCAAACCTCCTCCCATGTGGCAACCATCAAAATACTCTTTGTATCCATGATTCTGTTTCTGTTCTTCTTGTTTGATTAGTTGGTTTTGTTGATTCAATCGTTGATAGATATGTATTTATTGCCATTTTATTGTTCATAGTTTTGATCTTTTTCTTAAATAAGTCCCTTTAACATTTCGTGTAATAATGATTTGTAGATGATGAACTCCTTTAGTTTTTTTCTTGTCTGGGAATCTCTTTATCTGTCCTTTGATTCTAAATGATAGCTTTCCCGGATAGAGCAATCTTGGCTGTAGGTCCCTGCTTTTCATGGCTTTGAATGTTTTTTGCCAGTCCATTCTAGCCTGCAGTTACTTCTGAGAAATCAGCTGACCATCTTATGAGAATTCCCTTATGGGTAACTAACTTCTTTTCTCTTGCTGCTTTTAAGATTCTCTCTTTAAGCTTTGACATTTTAATTATGATGTGTACTGGAGTGGGCTTCTTTGTGTCCATCTTGTTTGGGACTCTGTGCTTCCTGAACTTGCATGTCTATTTCCTTCATCAAATTAGAGATTTCTTTCATTATTTTTTCAAACAGTTTTCCAATTTTTTGCTCTTTCTTCTCTCCTTCTGGCACCCCTCTGCTACAAAGGATGAACCTCTTGAAGTTGTTCCAGAAGCTGCTTATAGTATCCTCATTTCTCTCTTTGGATTCTTTTTTCTTCTTGATGTTCTGATTGGTTGTTTTTTGCTTCCTTATTTTGCAAATCATTGATTTGATTCTTGGCTTCATCCACCCTGCTGTTGTTTTCCTGCAAATTGTTCTTTATTTCAATTAGTGTATCCTTCATTTCTGACAGAAACTTTATGCTGCTGAAGTCTTCATTAAGTTCCTTGAGCATCCTTATAACCAGTGTTTTGAACTCTGCATGTGATAGATTGCTTTCTCCATTTCATTTAGCTCTTTTTCTGGAATTTTGATCTGTTCTTTCATTTAGGCCATGTTTCTTTGTCTCCTCATTGGCAGCCTCCCTGTGTTTGTTTCAGCATATTAGGTAGAGACGCTTTGACTTTGTGTCTCGGTAGTGTGGCCTAATGTAGTAGGTGTCCTGTAGGGTCCAGTTGCACAGCCTCCCCTATTACCCAAGCTGGGTACTTGAGGTGTGCCTTTCATGTAGGCTGAGTACACCCTCCTGTTCTAGTCGAGCTTTGGTTGCTATTGGCAGATCCATGGGACTGATTGACCCCAGCCAGTAAGTTGCAAGGAATGGCTGTGACCACTGATCACCAACCTCCACTCTCCAGTGAGGATAAGCTATGCAGTGGCAGGATGGTGGTTCTCCAATGTGGTCTGTAGCTGTCCACTTGATGCATAGGCTCTGGGATTCCTGGGTGGTGCAAAGCAAGGTCAGCCAACACCTGTTTTACCCAGGGTCACTCTGCCTGAGCCATAAAGCAATCTGAGCTGGCTGCTACTTGTGCTGGGTTTGGAGATTCCCAGGTGAAGCTGATCTCTAAATCTAGGCTTGCTGTTGTTAGTGCCAGGTTTGGGACTCACTAAGGCCAGCTGTTGCTTGTTTGAGAGGATTTAGGAAGGTGTGAAGCATGAACCAAGACCATCCATTCATATGGAAAAGCAGCTAGGGTACAGGTGGCAAACACAAGGCCTGTGGGCTGAATCCAGCCCTCCACCTAGTTTTATCCTGCCTGGCACCTTGTTTCTACCCAGTGGCAGCAGCGAGCTCTTGTTTAACTGTTAAGGAGTAGTTACATTTATACAGTCCTAAAATTACATTTGGCCCTTTGAAGGCAAAAGCAAGGATGATATGGCCCCTGGTGAAAATGAGTTTGACATTGCTGAGCTAGGGTCAGTCCATCATTTGTGTGGGGCAAAGTCTTTTGGAATCTCCAAGGCAGGTCAAATAGTGTTAGCTAGGTTGAAGGAGTTTCAGATGTGGCACTAGCCTGCTGGTTCTGTGGTGGGAGGGTTTAGAAAAGGGACAATGGCCCCTGGTTGCCTTGATGCTAGACACCTCAGTTTCTTCCTGTACACCACTGGTGCCTTTTGAATTGCTACCCTGGTGCTGGAGCTCAGAGGGAGTGAGTTTGAGTAGTTGAGTCCATGTGTGGGTTCTTTAGGAGGAACTGCTTGGTACTCCGGAAGTTTCTCCCACTGACTCAATCCATGCTGGTTTTTGTTTTGCAGCCAGGCATTTTGGGGACTTATCTTCTTGGCTCTGGAACCCTGGGCTGGTGACCTGGTGTGAGGCTGGGACTCCTAACTGCTGAGATATCCCTCCTGAATTTTTATCCACCACACATGGGTGAGGAACCAGCCCATTCCACGTCTGCACCCCTCCTATCAGTCTGGATGGATGCGGTTTCTTTAATTCTGTAGTTGTCAGACTTCCATTGAACTCAATTTTTGAGGGTCCTTAGTGACAGTTGTTCTATATTTTAGTTGTAATTTTGATGTGGTTGTGTGAAGAGGTGAGCAATGTCTGTCTACACCGCCATCTTGACCAGAAGTCCACACATTCCTTTTAGCTCCAACAATCTATAATGTAAGATTTTTTTTATACATCAAACTAACTAGATGCAGTTAATATTATCTGGTTTCACTAAATACTCATATGAAGGTAACTTTTTTCTTCTAAAAAATTGATAGCCAAATTGCGATTGTAGAGGATCATTTATCCCAATCTATAACCTGTCATTCAAATGTCCAGAAATAGCTGAGTTGTTAATATTTAACAATGAATATCCAACAGGATTTCTCTGTGAAGTATAATACATTCAATTTTTCTTTTTTTCTGAATACTGATTAGCTTGTCTGTCTCTGCTTGAGAACAGTTTCTAGGGTTATAAATATAATCAGAGAGCCCTCTTCTAACCTCTCAAGATACAAGTTTGGCCTATTTATTTATTATTTGGAATGTGTGCATAATTTTTGGCTCGCTGCCTATTCTACTTATTTGGTTGTGAAACACCATGAAGATGTAGATGTGGGGAGAATGAAACACAGTGGGTACATATCTGGTGAGCAAGGAATCTGGGGATAAGGGAGCCAGGGGATTTCCTATCAGGAAGTGTGGGGGAAAGTAAAATAGTGGGAGTGGTGCATACTAAGATATTTGTAGACACATAGCCTGCAGTCTTGAACACATAGAGACACAGAATGGGGCAAAAAGCACAGGTCTTGGATTCAGATAGACATGGGTTTGAGTCCTGGCTGTCCTTCTTACTAGTTGTGTGACCATCCTAATTTATAAAAGATGGGATGACAATAATAGCACCCACCTCACAGAACTGTCCTGAGGACTAAATAAAAGAATACCTGTGAAAGTACTTAGCATCATGCCTGACACCCAATGGTACATAAAAAATGGTAGGTAGTATTCTGATTATTAATAATAACAGTCCCAAAGCTAGAAGAAAATCCTGAGATCATTTGACTCAGTCCCTTGATTGTATAGATGAAGATGCCAAGATCCAGGGAAGTGAAGGGACTTTTTTGAGGGCACATAGCTAGGTAATGACAATACTAGGACTTGGGGGTAGTCTACAGAAGTGGGCTCCCAAGATCTTTCACCACATGGCACATATATGTATACTTTGGCATAATTGTGATGAAGGTCACTGTGATCCTTTGTGGCCTTCCACCCCTCCTCTGTCCATTCTCTTCCAAGGAAAAAGGCTTGGGTGATTCCCATTTGGGGTAGATTTCTATCCCTCAGAGCTGGCCTACCATTAGGGAAGATCATGGCAGACAGAGTTGCAAAAGCAGCTTTGTCAGCAGCCAGAGAGGAGCTACATTCCTCTAAGCATATTTCCTGCATACCTACTTTGGGGCAGGACTTGTACAAGATGCCTTGCTCTATACCCAGTGAGACTGCAGCAGTTTCAGTGCTCATGGCTTTGAGACTGCCCTTAGGAATGAAACAGTTTGTTTTTTTCTCATGAATCTCTCATGGTACCTTTTAAAAAATAAGTTTCTCTTCACCACCATCAGCAATAAAGATATCATTCTGTGATGTATTTAGGATGATATCCAAAATAGTTGATTTCTGGTCCAACACAGGCAGTAACCAATTTTAAAAAGTGCCAGAGGTCTGCTGGCACAGGGTAATGAAGACTTTCTTCTCTGCTGGCCAGTAACCCTTTAGCTGTGGGTCATGGGAAGAGCACAAAGGTCTTAGGGGAGAGGCAGGAGCAGTGGAGGCTGCAGGGGACACTTGGGGAAGCTTGGATCAGCAGCAATTTACCCAATGGCTAAGAAGTATTTCATGATTTGGCAGTGGTACAATTGCTCTGCAGCATCTTGCTAAATGTCAGCCTGGGTGTACTCATGTAGGACTTTAGGCCTGGTGGTGACAAAGGGAGCCAGCCAGAGCAGGGCCTGCTACTCTAGAAGTTAATATGTTGGACAACTGTGGCCATGCTAGGATTCTAAGACATCTGGGCATCAGTGTGGAACCCCTGCCTGCCCACAAGCAATCACTCTACAGCTATGCATTGTTCCCAAGGTTGAGCAGTCTTCCTGCTGCAACTGCCTATGCATCTACTGACAAGTACCTCAGAAGCCTTTAGACATTGGACTTGGTAGTTTTAGATGAGGAGTCATTTTGCAATGGATTGATCTGTTATTGTTTTGAATAGGAAATGAAAGGAAAAGTGCCAGTCTGTGGGGGGCACCAATATCTTTTTTAACTGTAATGATTTGCCATATAGTCACTCTCATTCTCTTTGTCTTATGTGGTAGGCTGTTTCATGAAACCACAGAAGCACTAGCTCTCAACAATGATTTTCCAGAGGCATATCTAGCCCATGTTGTTTTGAAAAAGCCAAGCTCATCAAGTGGGCTGCCTGAAGGTGATAATTAAATTAAATTAAATTAATCTCAAGAACTACTATTATGGTATTGGCTGATTACATAGGTAGCTAAGACCCACTGACTACCATTTTCTCTGCTGGACTCAAAAATGATATTTTTGTTATGTATGAATAAGTAGTGAAAGCAGCAAAGCTCTGTCTACAGAAGGAACTCTTCTTTATGTATAGTATAAATTTGGGGGCAAGACAGAGTCCTCACATGTACTCTGGCCTGATGGTCTTCCCTGAATGTTCCTTGCTGTGCTAAGCCACAATTAATCAAGCTTTCTAGTTTTTAGTCAATTTTAGGACCCCAATAAATTGGTTTGTACTGGCATTAGTCCAGCCCTGATAATTTCATAGCCATGTGCTTGGAAACTGCTACAAGTTTGCACAGGACTTAGCAAGCAGGGAGCTGGCAGGGAACGCACAAAAGAAACTCTTGTTTGGCTTTAGATCCATTAATAGTGGGGAAAGCTGAACTCTAAGTGACAGAAAAACATGGTTGATCACATGCACTTTGTTGCTAGGAGTGGGTTTCTCTGTGTTCTTTATACCCTTCCCCCAACTCTTGCTGTATTTGAAAACAATAAAATTAAATAAATTCAAACTTTAGTTTGACATTTCTCTGTGTCTGATTGTTTTCATGTTTTTGTCTCTGATTTCACAAGAGTCCTTGGAGGAATAAGCACTGGAACCCATAATCTAGTAAAAGGTTTATTTAGGTTTAGGCTTTTTATTTTTAAAGGTATGATTCTTGGAGATTTTTTTCTGTTTGCAAACAGCTTTTATGACTGAGGGATTACCAGGAAAATTCAAAGGTAGTGGGGGGGGGTCCCTAATGAGAAGAGAAATTTAGGGCTTCCTGTGTAAACTAGCTGCTGTGGAGAATAACCCAACTATCAAGTTTTGCAAACTTTTGGGGGTTCAGTTATGTTGCTGGCACTTGAGTTCTAAAATATTCTGTGGCCAGAAAAACTCAGGTTGGAATTGGCCAGTGGGCTGAGTGGGCACCTACAACATGACTTTACAATAAAAGATTATTAAAGTTTGTAGTAACCTGAGAGATATGGCATTCAACTCTTGCATTTTACATATGGAAAAACTGAGGCCTGCAGTGACCAGGAGTTGGGAATATAACCCACTCAGGCAGAGACAGGACTAGAGCCAAGAGTTCTAATTCTCAGTTAAAGAATACATCCACGTTCTGATGTTGCTTCTCTTGTGACTAGAACATCATATTTTTCTTTATTATGAAAAGGGAAAAATGTCTTGGACACTTGGTTAGAGGGCCAATATGAGAGTGGCTGTTTAGAATTTCAGATTTTCTTGGCAAAATTCCCTGGACATGCAGATTCTCTCTGCTAGTTTTTAAAATCATACAAACACAGAGAAAACTGGAGATGAGAGTTTGACTGTGTCTACATGATGCCTAAACAGACAGTTGATTCAGACAAAAAATATTTTTCATGTTGCTGATTTGGCAACACAACCAGTTGGTGGACTGAATCTTTCACTCTTTAACTCCTTGAGAGGCAGCATAGGGTGGAAGAAAAAGCCCCAGAGTGGCTGTCAAAAAACCTGGCTTCCAGACCCAGTTGAGCCACTAATCCTCTTCCCCCCCCGACTTCAGTTTCTCCCTCTTTAAGTTAATCAGATTTGGACTAAGTTGTCTCTAAAGTGCCTTAAAACTTTGACCTTCTAGGATTACTGGATGTAATTTACAGCCTGTTTTCATTTTGCTCTGCACTTGGCTTCTAAATAGGTAGTTCACTGCTCTCCCTAGTCCTTTCCCCTAGCTGCCTTCTCATAAGGAGAAAAGGAGTTCAGTATTCAGGAAGAACTGAGCAGGACTGTCAAGGGCCAGTACCTTGTCATCTGAATTCATTACACTAGTGCTATACCTTCATTAGTCCACAATTCCTTTCCAGATTACTTGCACCTAAAGGCTGGATAATTGGCCTGTGGGGTTTTCCAAAAGAGGTAGTGTCCATCAGTAGATGAGTGAATAAAAAAGCTGTGGTACATTTAAAGCATGGACTACTACTTAGCCATAAAAAAGAAGGATCTCTTACCTTTTGCCACAGCAGGGGTGGACCTGGAGACTGTTATGCAGAGTGAAATAAGATAGAGAAATACAAATATCATATGATTTCACTTATGTGTAGAATCTAACAAAGAAAACTAACAAAATAGAAACAGGCATAGATACATGGAACATACTGACAGCTGTCAGAGGGGAAGAGGGTTGGAAGAGTAGGTGTAAAAAACAGAGATTAAGAAAAAAAAAACCCTCACAGACACAGACAACAGTATGGTGTACCAGAGGGAAAGGGGCTAGAGGTGGTAGAAGAGGGTAAAGGGAGAATAAATGACTTGGGGTAGTGAACACACACTACAATATACAGATGATTTATTATAGAATTGTACACCTGAAACCTATATAATTTTATTAACCAATGTCACCCCAATAAATTCAATAAACATTAAAGAGGTAGGGAACAAGGAAGTAGTGTTGAAATAATAACGGGTTCCATGTCAGATGTTGAATCTGACTATTTGTGGTTAATTCCTTACTCTTAGCCTCTGAGTAAGATCTCTTGGCTCATGCCCCTCACCATCCCATTTACTCGCTGAAGGTTTTTTGAGTGGATTCAAACCAGTTGTGTTCTGGAGCCAGCTCTCACAGGTTGTGAGAGGCAACTGTGCACATCTTTTAACTCCACATTAAATGACAACACATTGGTGGTTTGAAATCAGCATATTGTGGATATTTACATAATGGAAATTGGAGATTTTTTTACCAATCAGGATGATTTGCTCCCTAGAGAGCCACTTGTAAAGCAGTTATCACTATACACCATGGTTCAAACTCAAATACCACTATAGTCTACAAAAGTAATCTGAACAAATAAAATAGGCTTCGAGGTAACAATAGGAACACAGTAGGGAATGGTGGGAACTGTGGCAATTAGCAAGCACATCTGCTATGTAAAATTAGCAGCCACTACTTTGTTCTAGCCTGTTACCATACAGAGATGTCAGCCAAGTGTTGCCAGCAATTCTAATTTTTTTTAAAGAAACTGAAAATAAAAAAAGTTTTGCATGAAATCTCCTAATTATAAAAAATAGAGATTGTTTGGAACCAATTCAAAGTTAAAAAAAAAATCCCTGCTCAGTCCAGGCAAAACATGTGGACAGGCTCTCCTCAGCATTTAGGTCAGCAGTTTGCCATCTTGCTTTCTGGATCCTCTGTTTCCTGCTCTTATTCCCTGGGTTATAACTCTGATGTTGAGTTGCCAAAATCATTTCCTAATCAGAAACAAACGTGCTTTCCTTGAGAATTCAAAGAACCAGGAATTCAGATATGAGAATATCCAGGTGGCTTCTTTTGTTTCTGGCTTGTGTCTTGTTTCTTGTCCATGTGCCATGAAGCTGGAGAAGAGTATCCTAGGTCCAAATCTGCATCTAAGATTTTATGTTCTTTTAGCACCATGACAATACCTGATGCTTGTACACCTGGGTGTGAGGAGTGAATGACTTTCATTTTGGTGTCAGTCACTTGAAGGCCTGTTGGCACTATGCTCTCCAGCTCACTCCCTTCCTAGAAGAATAGGTTGGGAAATTTGGACTAATTATTGGTTTTCTCTTCCTGCTTTTATCCTTACTTTCTTCTAAAGATAGGTAAACTGAAGCTTGGGTAGTTAATAAAGGACTTTACTGAATGTGGAATAGCTCTCACATTTGAACTAAGTGAATGGGGGCAGAGAGAGCAAAATAAGTGTGGAAACAAGTAATGAGCACCTCCTATATGTTAGGCATTATGTCAGGCACTCCATGTAAATTAGGTCACAGCAACAGTATTATCACCCCCCTTTTTATACATAAGGAAAAGTCTCAGAAAAGCTAAATAACTTGTTGGGATTCAAATTCATGTTTCCTTAATTCCAAAGCCTTGGCTCTATTGAATGTACCATGCTATCTCGCTAAGAAGAGCTAGATGTTGTGGTTAAGAGAATAAAACAGTCACTTCATTGGGTTCCACTGAAAAATAATAGTAGAGACCTCTGCTACCTAGCTTTGGAATAAAGGCAAATACTGTGGGAAGTTCGCTGTGTTTCTAGGGAACTGAACATAACTTGAGCTAGAAACTATAGTAGGTTACCTAAAAGAAAACAATTTAAAGTAATTAAATGCTCTATAGCAAAAGAGATTCCAGGGAGGTAGTTTCTGTCCCAATATTACATTTTTCTATGCATAGAACATACTTCCAGTTCATTTTTATGACATCCCTGGTTAACAAATTTTAAAACAACCTTTGTAAGACTGCTCAAAAATGTAGTTCAACTCTAAATCTTCAGTCAGAAGAGGGTATATTTTATGCTTTGCCCATCTGACTCATTCATAATAACAGTGGGCACAGTACTTTTGGATCAAGGAATGCACCCCTCCCATTATTTAGATATTTACTATCATGCTGAATTCCACAATGAGTTTACTGTGATTTTAAAAATAAATATGTTCCTGAAATGTTCTATAAACTAAATCTTGCTTTTTAAAAAACCTTTAGGATAAATCTGGAGATGTGCCCCTTTGGGAAGAGAGTCACTTAAAATGTTCCCAAGATATCATAAAATCACTTAAAAGGAAAATCATTTCTATAAAAATGTTATTCAGATACAACGCAAAATCCAAATAGAATACCTTAGACTATTTTTATTTGATACAAAAGCTAAAATGATAAATGAAAAATGACAGCTTAACTAAAAAGAATACATTGAATCAAATGATAACTGCTTCTGTTATTTCTCTAGTATTTCCTAAACTGCTCTGTTTATTTCTCTGGTTTTCATAAATTGCTAAAAAAAGGATTGTTCCCACTCTTCATATTGGGACTAGCCAGGTTATACTACAACAATAAGCAACCTCCAAATCTCAGATTCCTAACACTCAAAGTTAATTTATCACTCAGGTATCCAAAATGATGAATCTGCAGGGGTCATTTCTCATCTTAGAAACCCAGATTTCATTTCAATACATGTATTCCTGATTCCTGTGGTAGTGGAAGGGAATGGGGCAAATCACAGACTGGCACTTAAATTTTCCACCCAGAAGTGACTCATCACTTTTGTTAAGATTTCACCAGCCAAAGCAAATCTCATGGCCATGCTCAACCCCAAAGAGAAAAGGGGATAAAGTTCTATCTTGAACCTGAAAGTAGAAAAGCTGGTAATACTAGATGAACTACACTAATGACAACCAGTTATGTATTATAGCACTTTTTAGAAGTGACTAATGGAAAGAAAGTACAACAAAGAGACAAAGATACAGTAACAAACAAGAAAACATACAAGCAATACAAGGATTGCTCATATTAAAATATAGCTTAAGGGTCCTAAAAGGTCTGTAGAGTGAATTGTCAACTTCTAAATATTAAATTATGTATCTGATTAATGTAAACTCTAGGTTGGTCTGATATTCTGTATGAAGAAGTGAACACACACCATAAAATAATCCTAACCAATTTTTACGTACCCTGCCATTTTTTTGAAAGTTGATAAAATAACCCAAGTTTCCAAGTTTCAAATGGGACAAAAAGCAAAATCTGCATCTTCAGAACATCGTTCAGTATTAATCATTTGTAATAACATGGATGGACTTTGAGGGCATTATGCTAAGTGAAATATGTCAGATAGAAAAAGACAAATACTATATGATCTCACTTATACTTGGAATCCAAAAATAAAAGTCTTATAGAAACTATAGAATAGCTGTTGCTAGGGGTGGGAGCTGAGGGAAATGGAAAGATGTTGGTCAAAGGATATAAACTTCCCATTATAAGATGAATTAATTTTGGGAATCTAATACACTGCATGGTAACTATAGTTAACAATACTGTATTATATACTTAAAAGTTGCTAAGACAGTAGATCTTAACTGTTTTTACCACAAAAACATTATAATTATGTGAGGTGATGGATGTATCAATTAACCTTATTGTGGTAGTCATTTTGCAATATATACATATATCTAATCATGTTCTACACCCTAAACTCATACAATTTTATCTATCAATTATATCTCAATGAAACTGGAAAAAATAAATATGTTTATGTGTTCTGTGATGCCCAGTATACAAGATCTGCACACAAAAATCAAGTTGCATTGATATATACTATCAATGCACATTGGAAACTGAAATTTGAAACACAGTAGTATTTACAACTGCTCCAAAGATGGTGAAATATGTAGGTATGAGTCTAAGAAAAATATACAGGATCTAAATGCTGAAAACTACAAAGCATTGGTGGATGAAATCAAAGAAGACCTCGATAAATGAAGAGAAATACTGTGTTCATGGATCAAAGGTCCAACACATTAAAATTGTCAGTTATGCCCTGGCTAGGTAGTGTGGTTGATTAGAGTGTTGTCCAATCTGCTAAGATTGCATGTTTGATATCTGGTCAGGGCATATACAAGAAGCAACCAATGAATGCATAAATAAGTGGAACAACAAATCAACATATTTCTCTTTCTTTCCTCCCTCCCCCCCCTCAAATCAATAAATAAAATTTTTAAAAAAGTTGTCAATTATCCCTAAATTGATCTGCAGTTTTAATGAAATTCCCATCCATATCCAAGAAAAGTTTTTTATAGACACAGATTAGCTATTCTAAAATTTCTACAGAAAATTATGGGGCTCAGTTTAGCTGAAACTATCTTCAAAAGAATAAAGCTATAGGAATCAATAATGGTTAATATTAAGACATTCTATATGTCTACAGTAATCAAACTGGGTGTTGTCAATAGAGGAACACACATACAGAACAAAGAATAGAAACCAGAAATAAACCCATACAATACCCAACTGATGTTTGATCAATTTTTAAAAACAGTTAAATAGAGGAAAGATAATTTTTAAAAGAATGATGCTGGAGCAATTGGACATTCATAGGCAAAAAAAGTGAACCTCAATCTAAACATCACACCTTATATAAAAATTAAGTCATACAAGATTATAGATTTAAATGTAAAATTTAAAACTATAACACCTTAAAAATAGGAGAACATGTTTGGGATCTAGGGTTAGGCAAAAAATTCTTAGACTTCATATCAACACAATCTACAAAAGGAAAAATTGATAAATAGGACCTCATAAAAATTAAATTTAGTTCATGAAAGCCTATGCAAAGGGGATGAAAAGACAAACTACACTCTGGGGGAAAATATTTGTCATGTATGTAACAAAAGACTAGTATCTAGTATATATAATAAACTCAAAATTTAACTATAAGACAATTCAATTAAATAATGTGCAAACACATGAAGAGACATTTCACCTAGGATGATATATAGACATCTAATAAACACATGAAAAGATGGTAAATATTATTAGACATTAAGGAAATTCAAATTAAGACCAAAATGAAATATCACTTTACACCTATCAGAATGGCTAAAATAAAAAAAATAATGACAACAAATGGTTACAAAGATGCTGAGAAATTGGAGCTCTCATGCACTGCTGGTGGGAATATAAATAAATAACAACCATTCTGAAAAAACACATGACAATCATTACAAAACTAAATGCATGCTTACCGTTGTACAATCTGAGAACTGCACTGTTGGGTATTTATTTTTCCTAGAGAAATAAAAACTTATATTCATGTGAAATCTGTAGACAAAATAAAACTGCTGTTTATAGCAGTTTTATTTTTTAAATAAAAAGATAATCTCTTAAATAGCATTTGGAGAAAAAAATTAAAGATATGTCTAGTATCTCCATGTCTGTTAAGGATATAGTATTGAATACATAATACAATATACATATGGAATATAGTAAACTAAAGACCAAACTCTGGATGATAATTACATTAAAAATTATTAGCTCATTCATTAATTATGCTGCTGATTATATTTAAATATTAAAAGCCTATTTTATAAGATTTTTTTCTTTTTCTTAGTGACTTTTAGTATATTAGTCTACTACTGTACTAGAGTATGTAACACTTGGTATATTGTATTAATTTTTTAAATTAAATTTATTTTTATTGTATTTTTCCTTTACCATTTGTCCCCCTTGTAACCCTCCCCCAGCAATCACCACACTGTTGACCATGTCCATGAGTCTTTTTCCTTTTTTGTTCAATCCCTCCACCCCATACTATGACCCCTCCTTAGCTGTCATCCTGCTCTCTATCCATGAGTCTGTCTTTATTTTGCGTATTATTTCAGTTTGTTCATTAGATTTCACATGTAAGTGAAATATAGTATTTCTCTTTCTCTGACTGGTTTATTTCACTGAGCATAATGTTCTCCAGGTCAGTCCATGCTGTCTAAATTTTTTATTTTTTATGGCCAAGTAGTATTCCTTTGTGTAAATATCCCATAGTTGTTTTATCCACTCATCTACTGATGGGCACTTGGGTAGCATCCATATCTTGGCAATTGTAAATGGCACTGAAATGAACATAGGGGTGCTTATGTTCTTTCAAATTAACAGTTTGGGTTTCTTTGGATATATTTCCAGAAGTGGGATCGCTGGGTCAAAAGGCAGATCCATTTTTACTTTTTTGAGGAATCTCCATATGGCTTTCCACAGTGGCTGCACCAATCTGCATTCCCATCAACAGTGCCAAAGGGTTCCCCTTTCTCTACACCCTCAGTAGCACTTATTTATTTACAACTGTCAAAATCTGGAATCAACCCAGATGTCCTACAACAGATAAATTGTTTAAAAAGTTGTGATACTTCCATACCATCAAGAACTACTCAGCAACAAAAGAAACAAAATCTTGTGCCTGGTCACCTTGAATGGATTTCCAGAGAATTATGTTGAGTGAAGAAAGCCAGTTTCAATATGAATATTCTTTTCTTCAATTCATTTTATACTATTTTATTTTTAATTACTACTTTATTAATTTATTTTTATTTTTCAATTACAGTTAACATTCAATATTATTTTATATTAATTTCAGTGCAATGCATAGTGGTCAGAGAATTATACAATTTACAAAGTGACCCTTCCAATAATTCTAGGACCCATGTAACACCATACATAGTTATTACAATACTATTAACTATATTCCCTATGATATATTTTACACCCTTATGATTATTTTGTAATTAAAATGAGTACTTCTTAATCCCTTCACCTCTTTCACCCAGCCCCAACTCCCTTCTCATCTGGCAATCCTCAGTTTGTTCTCTGTATCTATGAATCTGATTCTGCTGGTTTGTCACTTATTTTGTTCTTTACGTTCCATATGTAAGTGAAATCATATGGTATTTGTCTATCTCTGAGTTTTTCACATAGCATAATACTCTCCAGGTCCACCTACATTGTTGCAAATGATAAGGTTGTATTTTTTTATGGTTGATTAATATTACATTGCATATATGTACCACTTCCTTATCCACTTGTCTATTGTAGAGCACTTGTGTTGATTCCAAATCTTGGCAATTGTAATTAATGCTGCAATAAATATAGTGGTGCATGTATCTTTTCAAATTAATATTTTGGATTTTGTCAGATATATATACAGAAGTGGAACTGCTGAATCATAAGGTACCATATTTTGCTGCGTATAGTGTACACCCATGTTTTTGACCCAAACTTTCAGGGAGAAATTCCTTCATTTTAATTTTTTAATTCAATATTTTATTTATTTATATTTAGAAACAAAACCAATTATCATATTCCAGGGTATTATTTTGTATACAGATATCATTATTTCCTTCTAGAGTTACACTTTTAATGCATAAGCATAAATAAAACAATTAAAAACATTTACATAGATATGAAATTAGTACTACCCATGTATAATGAGTATCCTTATTTTTCCCTCATTAATTTGGGCAAAAACAGTGTGCATCATACATGGCAAGATATGAACTTCTATTTTCAATTTTTAAAAAACCTGTGTACTGTCCTCCAGGGGTCTGTACCAATTTGTATTCGCACCAACAGAGCATGAGGGTTCCATCTTCTCCACGTCCTCACCAGCACTTGTTGCTTGTAGACTTATTGATGATAGCCATTCTGACAGATGTGAGGTGACATGTTATTGTGTTTTTAATTTGCATTTCTCTGATGATTTTCATGTTGAGCATCTTCTCAGATGTCTTTGAGACATCTGTATGTTTTGGGGTTCAGTTTTTTTTTTTTAATGTCTATTCAGGTCCTCTGCCCATTTTTTTTTAATTTACATTTTTTAATTAAATTTTATTTTAATTGTTGTTCTTTTACAGTTTTCTGTTTTCTACTCCCATCCCGTCCCTCTGCCCCAGCCCTCCCCAGCTCCCTCCCATTTCCATCCCCCCAGCTTTTGTCCATATGTCTTTCATACTTGTTGCTCTAATCCCTTCCCCTTTTCCCTGGATATTCCTATCCCTCTCCTCTCTTGTTCTCAATTTCAGTGTCTTTGGTTATATTATGCTTGTTTGTTTGTTTTTTTGATTAGGTTCCTGTTAAAGGTGAGATCATATGGCATTTGTCTCTCAGCTCCTGGCTTATTTCGCTTAGCATAATGCTCTCCAGTTCCATCCATGCTGTTGCAAAGGGTAGGAGTTCCTTCTTTCTTTCTGCTGCATAGAATTCCATTGTGTAAATGTACCATAGTTTCTTGATCCATTCATTTACTGATGGGCACCTAGGTTGCTTCCAACACTTGGCTATTGTAAATTGTGCTGCTATGAACATTGGGGTGCATAGGATCATTTGGATTGGTGTTTCAGGGTTTCTAGGATATAATCCTAGCAGTGGAATTGTTGGATCAAAAGGTAGGTCCATTTTTAGTTTTCTTAGAAAATTCCATACTGCTTTCCATAGTGGCTGTACCAGTCTGCAGTCCCACCAACAGTGTACTAGGGTCCCCTTTTCTCCACAACCTCTCCAACACTTGTTTGTTGTTTTGTTTATGATGGCCATTCTGACTGGTGTG